>ML855439.1:0-26200 GCA_009831015.1 Picea engelmannii | reverse complement strand
GAGTATCTATCTTAGTATGCTTTGAAACAACCCTTATGTGAAAAAGTTCAATTCTCACTTTCTCTTGTTGAGTTACATTGACATTATTGTTACTTGAAGAACTAGTGCTTGCAATAGAACCATTACCTTGATAACCCATGGCTGCGATCTTCGTTTCATCACCCGAATCTGAACCTAAATCATGTTGAACAGTTGCAACAGTCTTTGACTTCCCTTTGTTGTTGTTGACAAACTTTTTGGGTCTTCTTTCAGGATGAAGTTTCCAACAATGGTCTTCATCATGGCCATCTTTTGAACAATGTTTACATGTGAATTTGTCTCCCTCTTTCTTAACAACAACATTCTTTCTGCCATTTCCCTTGAAATTCTTCTTTCCTTTGTCTCCATGGCTAAAAGTCTTATTGTTACCCTCATGAGTGTCGTTCCTTCCTCTTGCGTCCAAATGAGTAGCCTGAACACAAACTTCATCTAGATTCGAAGGATTAAACATAAGTATAGTATGTCTCAATTAACTATGTAAAGCTCCAATGTACTTGATCAAAGTTTCTTGAGAAGACAAATCTACTCCCAAAACCAGATCTCTTCTCCTAAATTCTTGAGTAAATATTTGCACACTTTGTCCTTTAGCTTGTCTAAAATTTTTCCATTCCATAGTAGCCTTTTGCTTATATGCCAATGGATAATTTTTTTTTTTAATTGCAACAATAAAATCATTCCAAGAAATTAAAATTTTACCATGCTTTTTCATGTCCTCCTGAGTCTTGGATTCCCACCAAATAAGTGTTGCACTATCCAATCTTAAAGAAGCAAGCTGAATTTTGGTTTCATCATCTTGAATTTTTTGTATTCTACAATATACCTCAATYTGACGTATCCAATTATCTARYTTCTCAGCATTAACTTCTCCATTGTATATTGGCAATTCAAATTTTATATCAAGCTTTAATGAAGGAATTTGCGAAGGAGTTTTACCATGTCCCTTTGGAGAATTTAGAATAGGTCTTGAATTGGTAGAAGAAGAAGAAGAAGAAGAAGAATATGGAGGAGAGGGTGGTGGAGAAGCACCATTCCCTCCATTTCCATTTGGAGTTTTGTCACCACTGCTTCCCTTATGCTTTGAAGGGTTGGAGCCTTCACCTTGAAACAATGCATTCCTTTCTATCAAGATATTCATCATCTCTCTCATCTCCAGGACAACCTTTCTGAGATCTTCATCTTCTGCAGGAACACGTTCATGACTTTCTTCATGAGCCATACTTGGTGAATGCCTCCTCGAAACTTGCAGTGATTGTACATGCTTCCTCCTTGAAGGATGAGAACTTGGCTCCACAAGTTGACCTTCTCCTCTTGTGAGTTTAAACCTTATGAGCATCAGAAACAAAACACTTACAAACAATCAAGTCTTCAAAAAACAAAGCTCTGATACCAACTTGATATAAAAATGAAGAAGACTTGTAAACTTGGAAATATTTGCAAGTAAATTTTATGTGTTAAAAGAAAATGGATCAACTTTGCAACACATCATATAATAGGATTTACTCATTTAAGACACAAATAAACAACATCATAATCAATGAACATAAGCACATAAACACAACAAGTGATAAAGGAGTTCACCCCTCTCTTGGGCTACATCTCTTGGTCCAACTTCCAATGGATCATTATTATTAATTGCTCAAAGTGCTCAAAAACATGCTTTACAATGCTCAAATTGACCAACAGACTGCTCCAATGGCTTCAGAGCGTCCAAAAACCCCTAGCTAGGATTTTTTGGCACCTCGTTTGGCCAAAAAACGAAGAAGTTAGGCTTCTTGGAAGTCTCTCCTTCAAGCTTGTTATCTCTGCATCTACAAAATGCACCCTTTTTTTCATGAACCTAGCACACATGCTTATTTAAGCGAAAAAACCTAGCAATGAGTGCAACCGTGCCAATGATGCGAACTGTAGGACGGTTATGGGCACGCCAACCCCTAACCGCCTAGCTCTCGGACACAAGAGGGTCATATGACCTCATGCATATACAAAAAGGGCTAAACCGTGTTAACCGTTTGTACATACCCGCGTGCTCCCGGTTGTGGTCATATGTATAAACCATGTGACCGGGATCCATACAACTCTGCATGCTCTGCGTGTGATATGTAGTCACATGTAATAACAACACGACCACGGGTCGGGGCTAAGCCCCGACCAGAACCCCCGCCAAATGCAACATAAAGTGAACTTAAATATATATCAATTCGTATATATAACAAGAAGAAAATGGTGGTACATTGGTCAGGCAGACTTTGTGAAGGCTTTATATGGTGGGGAGGTCTGGGGTTCGAACCCCACGGACTCCAATATATTTTAATCAAACAACCAATATAACGATGCCACGTGGTAGCCCATGACTGGACCACGTGGCACCAAACCACCAACCACATACTGCCACATGTTGAAACACCATTTGACCACATCTTCCAATCAAAAACTACCACATCACCACATGCCACATCAGTGTACGGTCGTACGACCTTGCCTCGTCAGCCTGTACAGACTGCACAGTCAACGTCCTTTTTTTTCCCTGTTTGACATTCCGAATAGATTGCAATATCTCTCGCTCCCGACATCCGTTTGAGATGAAATGAGTTGTGTTGGGCTCGCAACAATGAGGTCTATGCTCTCGTTTGGTTTGAAGTGATTCTGAGCACTTTGAAGTTTTGAGCAAAATTTGATCCCCTAATCACAGGAAGCCCAATTGAGGTGAGGATTTGTGTTGTCGATGGAGGAGCGATAGCAGGAGAAGGATAGCCAGCTATGACTATCATGGAAGAGGCATTGGAGTAGATGTTGGAGGCTGCCCAAGAAGAGAAAGATGAGAATTTCAAGGAATGGCTCAACAGTTTCAGCTAGGAAGGTGAGAAAGTTGCAGTAGCAGAACTCATAGCAAAAGAAGAGTAGGCCAATGAAGTACTCACTCCATGGGATATTGAGTTGGGAATACTAGAGGATTGGTTGAACAATCTAGAGCCAGCAGATGACTATCGAGATCAGACAGTCATGCATATGATTACAGAGGAAGTGCATTCTGAGGAATCACTCAGAGATTTCAGCCGAGAAGCTGAACTGATAAACACTATAGTACTGAGGCATGTAGTAGAAGATGAAAGAAAAGACCAGCCTAAGGAGCAACTGGGAGAGGTTGGACTTGAACCAACACAAAGAGAGATGGAATTAGTAGCATTGTCAAATGAGGAAGCTGAACAACAGTTTAGTGAGGAGACTATAGAGATGAATTCTATAGTGGAGTGGACACTTAGTGCCACAGAAGGTAAAGAAGATGACATGGGATATCAATATGATCTACCCATCTATCAAAAGAAAGTGCAGTAGAGGAGACTGCATGGACATAGACAACCATTATAGACGCTGGATGAAGTGGTAGAAGACATCAGAAGGCTGATGTTGAGATCAGTAGACACTGCCAGCAGAGAAAGGATGGGCAAAGAAGAAGCAACAGTAGCAATAGAGTAGTGGAAGCAACAACAACAGTAGCAGGGAAGTGGAGCAGATGAATAGCTCCCAAGAATTGTTTTGGATTCAGGGGAATTTCAACAGCCGAGATGGGAAGCTCATGAGCAAGAGCTCATGATTTTTGTAGCTGAGGAATATGATGCAGGAGCATCACTCCACATCATCATGCGCTAGCCAAGCGAGGCACATTAGCGCATGCATTCAATGAAAGAAGGAGAGGCACAACCCTCATTTCACATTTTGAATTTGAATGAAATGTGATAAATGCTAGTAAGGTTGTTAGAGCCATGAAGCCGTGCATATACGCAAGCATAACTGTAGGTAGCCTTTAATGTTTGTAAGGCTGAATCTACCTTCGATTCAGACTAGACAACCCATTCAATTGTAGATTTAATGAGAATTGAATAGGGTAGGTGAAGAAGGAGGGAAGAGCTCAAAGAGCCCCTTCATGTAAAAAAATCTTAGATCTGTTTTGAGTTAAGAGAGTGAAAGTAGGATAGATAGAAGAAGCCAAGACTTTGTAATAGTCTGAGCTCAAGAACACCTTGTAAAGAAGGCATTTGATTAATACAAACAGAAGCAGTTTTCCCTGCATATTACTCTATGTTGTGTGAATGCATTCATGTGTTCAATATATTTTGTGAATGTATGTTGTGAATGTGCATTTGCAGGGACAGATAGGATCTGCTATATGTAGATTTCTTTGATTTCAGGGTTGGAGATCTTTGAGGCTTCATACCAGGAGGGTGTGATAGAACACTGTGGGTACTGATAGCCAGTGCTTAGAGAGCACTTCTAGTTCTTTGGAATTTGGACAAAGACATGCCAAGAGGGCATACCATATGGAGTCATTAGTTCAAGGAGAATACCTCAAGGTTGTTGAACACCTTTGCGCATAGAGCTATAAATGCAAAGGTTGCAGAGCTTGAAAGAAGGAACTCTTTAGAGAGTTCAGAATCCCAAAATCTCAAGAGGGACAACGTCTTCAAGTACACAGGCGAGACCAAGGGTTGTAGAGCTCGCAAAAGAAAAGCTAAGGTTGAGGCCTTTGGAATTTGGAGAAATCTTCCAAGGTTTGGGAAGAGAGTGCATGCTTGACTGGAGAGCACAGTTGCCATCAGATCAAGCCGAAGGGAAGATCTGGACCATTGAAATCCTATGTTCAGATAGCAACAAGAGAGCGCACATGAGAAGAGAAGATCTGGATCGTCGGATTTTGCTCAGGACAACCGATAGTCGTTGGATCTGTCAAAAGGAGCATGAGGTTTAATCCTCACACATAGAGTACAGGAATCTAGAAAAGTCCCGACAGGGCAGGAGCATTGGGATTTTGGATTTTGGAAATTCATAATTTTGGAGGTTCAGAGGGCAATGGACCAGGAGACTGGAGGTCATGGGTCCCAAATTCTTGAATAAATCTGAGTCGTCCATCTAAGAAGAACATGTGTCACAAAATCCTTCATCATGGGGATTTGGACATCAGGAAGCAGAGAAGGGAGGAGTCTTTCGACTTCCCAACTGGCGAAGTCCCGAAACGATCTGATCCGTCCATCTATGGGAGGACACGTGGAGGAGATCAGGGAATTCACCAGGATTTCGGATACCGGGAATTCAAAAGAACAAAGGATTAGTGTCAATGGGGTTGTGAAGTCTCGAAGACCAAAAAAGATCAGGATCGTCCAAGCAAAGGACATGTGGTGGTGATCCAGGAATCGAGAGATAAGTCCTGAAGGGAAAGGAGCATTTCAATATTTCAGGTACCGGAAGTTCCAAAAAGCAGAGGCTTTGCAACAGGGGTCGTGAAGTTCTGAAATGAGAAACCCTGAAAAAATCTAAAGAAATAGAGAAGACACGTGGCAGAAAAGAGTGTACTTCAGTATTTCAGATATCGGGAGTACGAGAGGACAATGAATATTTGATGTGCTAGGAGTCACAGAATTTCGAAACGCGAATTCTCGAAAGTGTAAAAGGAGCATTGCTAGGCAAGGACTAGAATTCGACATATCGGATATCGAGATTTCATAAATCCCAAGGATGTAGGATCCGGGCTCTTAGGAATGGAGATCTCGAAAGGATCAGGACCGTCGATTGGAAATTAGATCACAGTCGTTGATCTCATCTAGGAGTAAGAAGGCATATCGTTACTTTGGTATTTTGGATATTGGAAGTGCAAGGGAGCAGGGAAAAGAGAGAATACCTTGCATTGAGAAAGCCCAAAACACAAAAACCCGAAGTCGCTAAGGAATAGTGTGGGGCATGGATAATTTGTATTCATGGTCATTTCGGAGTTTGGAACTTCAGGATTTTCGAGGACAAGAGATCGGAGCATTTCGGCATTGGAAAATCTGAAATTGCGAAAGGAGACAAGAAGTTGGGGCATAGACATTTCAACATTTCGTAATTTGACTTTTTGGGAGTATTGAAGACAGGAGGTCGGGTGCTTTGTGTAGAGGGAACCTGAAAGAGGATTGTAGTCATATGAAGAGTGTTCACATGGACCAAGGGTATAGCCCAAGGGGGTAATTGTTGTTAAAGCCATTTTCAGCAAATCATCATTTTGGAGATTGGGATGTCGAAGAGTCAAGGACTCTTGACATTAGGACGCAGGGAGTCCCAAAACCCAAAATTACTCATGTGAAGGAAATTTGCGGTTGTGTGCAGTGTTCGTGGAGAGTTGAAGGACCTGTGGATCAAATTCTGAGGTCCTGATAGGGATCTGAAAGAGCCGCTTCGGCTTAGGGAAATTTGATTGAATGATCCTTAGAGCAGGAGGTCGCGCAGAACCTGTAGAGGCAAGGGGTGCTGCACCAATGGTGAACAAAG
The DNA here is from genome assembly GCA_009831015.1 of Picea engelmannii. NCBI lineage: Eukaryota > Viridiplantae > Streptophyta > Pinopsida > Pinales > Pinaceae > Picea > Picea engelmannii. The sequence goes on along the minus strand of ML855439.1, from coordinate 19,864 downwards.
ATTGAATACAAAAGCAAGCCTTATTTTATTTTTTCACTTGGTGACTCCAGGGTAGACAAAACTATGATTCGTTTGAAGGAATACCAGGAGAAATCCAGATGATAAACAGACCACACCAGTTTCAGATCCCAAAAATTTGTTGAACCCCAAGGGATATCTCAAACAAATTGTTGCATCAACAGGTAAAGTATATCAACCTAGAGTTACACAAGTTAATCCTAAGGTTCAAACTGAAGAACTAATCCCTAAAGAAAGTTTTAAACAAATTTATTCTGCAGAGGCATCAACTAGTAAATGTAACACACCCACGCTTGTGAAGGAGTTTCTATAGTGTAAAGTCACTAAAATTTGCATCCTTTACTGTCCCACAAGGACAAGTACCAGGTGGAAGCCCCCTTCCACTTGGCTACTACACGTGACCCAGGGTTCCACCTTAAGCTCTTCTCGATACTTTGTGTTTTGTGAAGTTGAAGGGTCACTCACATCCCTTCTCTTGATATCTGAAACCCCAATATCTCCTCAATCAAAGATCCACGATCCTGATGCTTCCATCTCTACCCCTCGCGATCTCTCACGTGACCACATACTTAACTCAGAAAGGGGTGCATCACAATTTCGCAAGTTAGGGTTTCACGGTGTAAGGAACCCTTTCTCCTCCAAGTTCCGAAATCTCGAAAGGGGATAACGATCTCTATCTCCTCCCTTTGAATCCTCTCATGGTGACCCTCGGTTGTGACCTAGGGCTCAACCTCCGAGCACGTCAGGATTTTTCGTGTCGGGGGTTCATGATGTAAGGCTCCTCCCCTCGCCAATAGAAGAAATTGTGATATCCCTTCTCCACAAACCAATGGTCTTGATCCTTTCCACGATCAACAGTATTGATCGCATTGGGATTTCTCATGTCTCGACTTTTAGGTTGTTGTTTCCTTCTCCCTCCCCGGTCCTGAAATGTCAAAATATCGTAGTGCCAAATCAATGCTTGCACTTCTTTAGAGTTGACTAACGGCTACCATCAGATCACGAACTCTGGCCTTATGAATTCTTATAACTCTACCCTTTGACTTTCTCAAATATTTGCATGTCAAAGGCTATGGCCTTTGATCCTTCTATGAACCCTAGGCTTTAGGTCTCCTCCACATTTCTTAAAACGCTATCTTTCCTGAGCTTCGAGACTTAGAATAAGTCCACTCCTACTCACTCCTTGTACTAACCTACTCATGTCAGATCGAAGGTCGAGGAGGGTCTCGATAGATCCTTGGATCTATGGTCATATTTCATCACTACTTGTGAAGAATGAAGGAATAGAGGTGTTAACACCTATGCTCCCTCTTCAAATATAATGGTCATGACAGGCCTCAGATATTTTCGAAAGGATCTCATTCATTCATCCTCTAAATGAAAGGATATTCCCTTTTGATACTTGAACCTCATTGTTCTTCCTGAGCTTCATCAGTTATGAAGGATTAAAGAGCATTGTGCTCTTTCTTCTGGGCTAAACATTTATAAGAGAGCCTGTGCATACCTGCACTACCCCTCCTAAGATTAACCAACTCTTTCCTCCAAGGGACTCAGAACAATTAGGAGAGTCAACCTGTGTACATGAAACTATACCTAAGGTCGACGAACTCATAGTTCGTGGCCCAGGCTTAATCCACCACGGAACACAAACATTGATGGGTACAAATCATGCCCAAACCATATAATTGCTTACTTGCCTAGTTACACAACCAAGTAGAAATAGAAGGGATACAATATACTCATTAAGAAATCATGCACCCACCCTTGCGAAGGAGTTTATATAGTGTAAAGTCGCTAAAAATTTTGTCCTTTACTCTCTCACAAGGACAAGTACCAGGCAGAAGCCCCCTTCCACGTGGCTACTACCCATGACCCAGGGTTCCACCTCAAGTGCTTATTGGGACTTCGTGTTTCATGAAGTTGGAGGGTTACTCAGCTCCCTTCTCTCAATATCTTAAATGTTGATATTTCCTCGATCACATATCCATGGTCCCAATGCTTCCACCTCCGCCCCTCATGACCGCTCTTGTGACCACTGACTTAACTCAGAAAGGGGCACATCGTGATTTCGCGAGTCAGGGTTTCACATTGTAAGGAAACCTTGCTCCTCCAAGTCTTTAAATATAAAAAGGGGCTAATGGTCTCTAGATTCTCCCTTTGAATCCTCTCATGGTGACCCTTGGCTGTGATCTAGGGCTCAACCTCCGAGCACATCGGGATTTCGCATGTCAGGGGTTCATGATGCGAGGCTCCTCCCCTCACCGATAGTCAAAATTGTGATACCCCTTCTCCATAGACCAACTATCCTGATCCTTTCCATGATCAACAGTCCTAATCGCGTCGGGATTTCGCATGTCTCGACTTCCAGGTTGTTGTTTCCTTTTCCCTCCCGGGTCTCGAAATCTCAAAATATCGTAGTGCCAAATCAACGCTCACACTTCTTTGGATCTAAAAACTACCATCATATTTCTAACTTGGGCCTCGCGAATTCTTAGAAATTTTCCCTTTGACTTTCTCAAATCTTTACTTTTCAAAGGCTACAACCTTTGATCCTTCGACAAATCCTAGGCTTTGTGTCTCATCTACATTTATTAAAATGCTATCTTTCTTGAGCTTCGATACTTAGAATAAGTCCACTCATGATCACTCCTTTTACTAACCCACTCATGTCAGATCAACGATCGAGGAGGGTCCTAATATATCCTTGGATCTATGGTTAGATTTCATCACTATTTGCAAAGAATGAAGGAATCGAGGTGTTAACACCGCTCCCTCTTCAAATCTAATGGTCATGACAACCCTTGGATATTTTCAAAAGGATATCATATATTCATTCTCTAAACGAAAGGATATTCCCTTTCGATACTTGAACCTCATTTCTCTTCCTGAGCTTCATTAGTTATGAAGGATTTAAGATTGTTGCACTCTTTCTTCTGGGCTTAACACTTAGAAGGGTCTTCTGCACTATTCATGCACTCGTTCATCAAGTCTAGAACATAAGTGGTTCTCGATCTCTGCTTTCCTTTCAGAGAGCCTGGGAATACCTGCACTACCCCTTCTGAGATTAACCAAATCTATCCTTCAAGGGACTCAGAACGATTAGGAGGGTCAACTTGCATGCATGAAACTGTACCTAAGGTCAACGAACTCACAATTTGTGGCCCTAGCTTAAGCCACCATGGAACACAAGCATTGATGGGTAAAAATCATGCCCGAACCATATAATTTCTTACTTGCCTAATTACAAAACCAAGTAGAAATATGAAGGATACAATATACTCATTAAGAAATCACGCACCTTCCTGAAAACATTCACATTATCCAATTTCAATACACAGTTATAGCTTAATTACACAGGGTAGGAGAATACTCATCTATTAGAGGTTGTTTCCAAATAACTGAATTTGGGTGTTCATCCTTCCACCCTACCATAGCCTCAGAAGAATTCATTCTTATCACTCTGGCTACCCCTATGCCAAGCCATGATATCACCAGGGAACTCTCGCAGTCTCAAGGATTCCTTCCCTATTAAGTTTCTACTTGGATTTTGTTTTCTGCAATTTTTCATAGATTTCTCTTTGTTATGGCCTCAACAAGGTTTATCAGATGCTTCCTTCCTACATCAATCTTGTGGCCTTCTATTTCTTATCCCCAGGAGAGATCCGTGCATATCCCTCATGAGCATGTGATCTCTCCCCTGTCTTGTATCCCTTTTCCCCATTTTCCTCGTCATCTATCTTACCTTCTTTTTCTTGGAAGGCTCTTGGCCCATCATGTTCCTTATGTCAGTAGGAAGCTTGGTTCTGTAGGTTTCTGTGGTACTTCGGGCTGACGTCCTCCAACTAGACCATGCTCCCATTCATAGGGGTGGTTGATCATTCAACCACCAGTCCTTTCTTCATTAACTGATTTCTTTTCTTATAATTTGGGAGAGGCTTATTATCTTAGCAAAGGAATTTTGGGTCATTTGAACTAATCGACCCTATCTACAATCTCCTCACTCTTTTCTCTAGTGATATCATGGCCATTACTTTCAAGGATTCACCCGAACGGTCAGTTATCGACAACTCAAACAATAATACTTTTACAATTTCCACATGCCTTAGCCTGATAATTCCTAATTTATGATTAATTACAAACTGGGGGAAAGAGGGATATTACGATTCCATCCCCCTTAAAGGAACACCATCCTTGGTGTTCTTCCTCAAAAACACATGTCATGCCTTTCTCATTCAATTGTTTCATAAATATTGGTATATATCTCATGTCCAGGTCCTTTTTCAAACCCCTAAATCTTTGTCACCTGCTTTCAGTAATTCTTGGACAATCAAGCATGTTAATCATAGTCTTATGCGAAAACATTACATAAAAATTTCTAGGAAACATTTTCATAATCTTTGCACAATAATCATCTATGCAGTTTGTGGATTTCCATCCACCTGGTTGTTTTGATATCCAGGCTCATAATTTTTCCTTGACATACCTATTGGGTGCATGATCCCCATCAATAGTTTACAGAACTATTAAGGTATTCTCTTCCTTGCGGTCACTCTCCCTCTAGGCTTAGGCTCAGACATCCCCTTCACAACTAAACAGTCCCTTGGGTGATCCATCTTGCCCTGCCAAGGTTTTCTTGCACATAAATAATTCCAGAGACTCTATAGAGTCTTACAGTTGAGGCGTCCCTCAGACTTGATCTGTTGAGGCATCCCTCCGGCTTGTGTTACATCAACACAATATATTTCAAGCGATCATGGCTTATCATGGGGTTCTCATTTCTCAATAGTGGCCATTTTTCATCATCTGTCCTTTCTAGCCAGATCTTTTCTTTCGACTCGGTGAAAGTTAGGGATGGAAGTTACTCTCCTTCTCAATTTTATCACAGGTATACAAAAATTCATGAGACATCATTATAAATTTTAAATTAAACTTCTCTTGCAAATCGGTCACCCACATATTTCCAAATTCCACATTTTTTTTTCATATTTGTTCCGCACTAAAACCAGATTCACAATTATGGGACTTTCCTTCCCATAGAGGTTTATCTCAACAAGTAATTGGTCTTCCTTATGGGCTTACAACGTTTCCATATCCAATACCTCTTTTCTTCCTTCACTTTCAACTTCAATCATCCAAACAAATTGTTATTTTTTCCATGCACATGCATTTTTATTGCACCTTTACAACGTCATCACAACAATTTTAGAATTGTGCATACTAACAATCAAATTCACTTTCTCAAAATGAATATCGTTACTTGAAGTTTGGCTTAGCAGGTAATTGGTCTTCCTTATGGGATTACAATACTGCCATATCCAAGACCCTTTTCCTCCTGCGGATCATTCTTCACACAACCAAACAAACTGTTAGTTTCTCATGCCTCCATGTATATATATATATATATATATATATTCAAAACCATGCATACTAATAGTTAATTACATATACATAAACATAAACAAAAAGGGATTTCAATCCTTTCCTATGCCTCATTTCAATCATACCATACCTTTCAAAACGTAATTCAACATTTCTAAGGATTTTAACAAATGTGCCAATATTCATGGCCACATTCATACCCAATGCACTCTTGCATTGTCTTCAAGTTTGTCACGCTTTATGACTTGTTATTGGCCATGGTGTGTTGGAATTTAACAAACATTTTCAACACATGGCTTATTCATTTTCGTTTTTGTACAGATCCCCCCTTCTTTCCAAGGGTTGTGTGACCTCCTGGTCTAGTATCTTCTCAAGACCGAATTAAAACAATCTTCGATTCACTACATGAACTTCTAAGAAACAGTCCACGGGTCTCTGAAAAAAATTATGCCCATGTGAACAAGCACTAAGAACAATTCTCCTCCACGTGACCATGCCTTGTGACCACACACCTATCCGAAAAGGCACGTTGTGATTTCTCATATCGGCTATATGAGTCAACCGACTCTCCGTCCTTCGAGTTCCCAAGTCTTGAAATTATAGCAAGGGCTTAGTGCATGCTAGCTCCTCCCTTATCCTCCATCCATATGACCTGTCGCTATGACCTAGGGAAAATCCTTCCGAACGCATCAGGATTTTTCATATCCGGAGCTCTTGATGTGATTCACTTTCATTCTCCCAATTCTCTAATACCCTAAATTGTGAAATATTCAGATCATATTGATGATCCACACTATCTCTCGAGCCAATGGCTATGATCAATTCATGATTTCACGTTTCATGATTTTTCACAAACTCACCCTTTGACCTCTTTGAGTCGTGAGTCAGCAAAATGTTGATCGGTTGCCACACATCCCTCCCGATGAACGGTGAGGACCGTTGCAGCTCCCCCCCTTGAAAAACTCAGACGTACGTGGATCTCAGCCATGTGTATTCTGATGATTGATTGTCCTGATGATGTCAGGACTTCTATATCACGAAGTCATCTCTTCTCATGTGCACTCTAAAGGACTAAACCTCGTGCACCTCCTCCATATCTAACATCTTGAAAGGTTTTGGCTCCTCCTGAATATATCTTGAAATGGATCTAACGACTAAGATCAATTTCCTTATGATGAATGGTTTGCATTCATCTCCTCTATCACGTTATCGATTAACCTTATTTGATTAGGGTTTTATTTCATGATCCTCACAATATCGATATGTAGTTGATCAAAGGGATTTCTACGATTTCTTAGTAAAGGTTTTTGACCCCCTTTGAGTCAACATAGATCATTTGGTTCAGATGTTTCTGCATCATATAATTTTTCTTCATTTCCATAGGTTCACACCTCCATCATTCGGGTTCTCCTTCTTGAATCATACCCTACTTCGGTATCCATGGCATGCAAGTGCCCTTTCAAAAAAAATTTCATAACATTATACAATAACATATTTCAGAATGGATTCTTACCCAATATTTTCATACCTGCTTTTGGCTGCTAGCACCCTCTTTCACATTTTTACCTCATTAGCAGTGCTTTAGCGAGATTTTCACAATCCTGTCAGCAATATTTCGACCGCAACCTTCCTATGGTCACCCTCTACTTGAGGTTTCCCATCACTGGCAACTATTTTCCTCAACGATTCCAATTCCTTTCTATATACAACATGCATCATTATAATCACAATTACTTTAGTTGTAACATCAGATAAGATGCATGTATCATAATAATCAAATCCATAAAACATCTTCAAAATGTCCTAGTATATCTTTATGCACTTCATCACATTATCTTCAAGGGTCTCCATGAATTCAATACAGACAATTCTCAATTGTTTCTATAGTAATACAATCATCATCACTTATGATGTCAAAACATTTACTTTCATCAGTAAATCGACTTTCTCATTCCAGAGGAAACATAACACATAGCAAGAAGGGAGTTAGGGAGTATCCCTTTCTTCCAGTTCTTTCTACATTGCCTGAGACTTTTCATCCTAACTAAGTTATCTCTAAAGGCTTTAGTGTCTTTTTTCAACATGTCTTTAACCAAGCCTATTCAATCAAACATACTCCTGTATCCATTCATTGGTATTCTATTCATTACATGATTCTTTCAAAATGTAATCCATGATTCTTATATATAGACGGGTTTTGCAACCCATTGCCCAACCTTCAACAATTATTAGGATTGTGACTTTGCTCTTCTGATAGAGTCCTTACACAATTTATTCACAGAGAACTCCCACTGCATGCAACTTATTTATTGCATGTCCACCACTACCTGTGATGGACTCATCCTTGAATTAGCTTCAGTTGTTTACCAAATATTCCTTAAGAAACATCAATGTGCGTCTTGTTCAGGCACCCAAATTAGGTACCCATACATATTATGGTTTGTTAACTTCCATGATGTACTTAACCATATTCATAATCATCAGCCCATGTGTAGCTTCCATAGGTATAATTCATATCCTACATACATCTCTACTTTAAAATTAGTCAACTCATGATTGTTTAAAATCACCCTCATGTGGTCCTCAAATGCATAATCATTTGCCTCTTATTATGAGAACAAAGAATCCTTGCTCATTTACTCTCTTATCTATTTGTAATGGCTTTTCCTAGGGATATGGAGCACATCCCCTTTAAGCTATCATTCAAAATAGAACTTTCATGACTCTTCAAAATGGAGTCAACCATGCAGCCATGGTATTCTACTGCTATTCATCCAATCTTGGCAAGTGCTAAGCTTGCCTCACATTTCACTCATCAGGGAAACCATATTGGGCCTTTAGTATACTTATACTCTTACATCATACATGTGCATAATTCACACATTTGATATCATTCTTATCTAACTGGTACTAATATCATGCTTCATATTAATAATCTCCGCAATGCATTAGATACATGCACTCAATAATACACAGAAAACTAAGTATTCATTATACTAGCTCACGCCTCATCCTCACGCGACGACCAACAGTGACCACAAGCCTAGCAAAAAGGCACTTCACATTTTGTGATTTCAGGATTTTTGCATGTGAGTCACTCCTGACTCCTTTTTCCTAAACTTTCAATCCTTGATTGACAACCTCTCCCCAAGACTAGATCTGATGGTCCTGTGCTCTCCTCGATCGATGACCACAATCGTGTCGCGATTTTTGGGTTCACAATGTTGGGACTATTTGTGTGATACAAACCCAACACTCCAACCTCTGAGATCTTGAGATCTAACTAAGGGCCTAGAAATCACTAGCCCTCCTTCTTATGCACCCGACGTGACCTTCCACTAGGAACTGGGTCCCAACTCCTAAATATTTTGGGACTTCGTGATTCAGGGAATCAGTGAACAAATCTTCCTTCACTTTCAAACTTCCGACTCCCAAATATTTGATTACACTATATCTACGGTTTAGGTCCTTCGCTAACCAGTGACCTTGATTAATTGATGATTTACCTTTTGTGACTTTGGGAAAGTCTTCACTTATGTTTTCCCGATAGCCTAAACCTTGATATTCCTCTACCATGGATCAACGATCCAAATCCTTATAGCGATCAATGATCCAGATCGTTTTGGGTTTTCGCATGTCGCGACTTTCGGGTGGTTGTTTATTACATACTCTCGACTCCCAAAATGCCAAAACTTCAAAGTTATAGATCAATGACTCTCGTTGATCCCGATCTATCAGATATTATTCCTCCTGAGATTGTGAGTGTTGAAAGGCTATCAACGTTATCCTCTCTATTGATCTACTAGATCCAATGGTTCATGGAATTTTGGTATTCCTCCCTCTAAGAAATTCCACTGTTTGTTCATATTTTCAATGGCTTCAAGCCAAAGAACTTGGCGTCAACTCTTCTGGGATCAACCTTTGCGAGGTGACTTTGAAATTTGCCCTTTTCTTAGAATTCTTCGAAATCTCTATCCTTCCTGAGCTTGGATTATGCTACAAACTCAAGGATTCCAAGGAATTATTTCATGCACACCTTATGTTCTCGAGATTTCAAATAACTCATTACAAAGGATTTTCTAAGAAAATGCTTCTTGCCCACCCGTGGTTCTTCTACACTGGTTCTTCGAATTTTATTGGCTTCTAGATGTTGTGCACACCTTTCACTTGGTATGAGTTCCTCTGACTCTATTTTAAATTCTCTGAGTCAATCCAAGACTCAGTTGATGCAGAAATCAGACCATCTTCATCACAAACCCATACAGTTAATCTCTCAAACAATCATACATGAATGAACTCTTTATGCGACTCTCACATGATCCTAAATATGATAAGTGTTGTAACCATGCTCTGATACCAATTTTTAACACACACACCCTTGTGAAAGAGTTGATATACTGTAAATTCACTAAAATTTTCATCATTTACTCTACCACAAGGACAAGTACCAGGCGGAATCCCCCTTCCATGTGGCTACTACCCATGACCCGGGGTTCCACCTCAAGCACTTATCAGGACTTTGTGTTTCGCGAAGTTGTAGGGTCGATCACCTCCCTTATCCCAATATATAAAACATTGATATCTCCTCGATCACAGATCCACGGTCTCAATGCTTCCACCACAGAATTAACTCAGAAAGGGGAACCTCACAATTTCGTGAGTCGGGGTTTCACAGTGTAAGGATTGACCCATCTTATTTGATTCTGGTTTTGAAATTGAATAAGGTCAATCCAATAAATTCCCAATCAAACCTTCTAATGCATGCAAAGGAGGGGAAACATAACTTATATCCTTGGATGGAAAAGACTTCATGTCGTAAGGTCCTGAAAGGCCTTATTTGGTCTTGATTGAAAGGATTTAACTGGGTTGGTCCCGCACCACTCCTACCTGAGATTGAAGAGTTGATCCTGACTGACTGAAAGGTAAACCCTTCTAATATAAGGTCATGAAAGGAATTATTTGGTACAAAAAGGTTTTACCATAAGGAAAACATCTGGTAAGTAAGCTACCTTCGCTCAAATTTCATATCTCTTTCATTATTTTAGAAAAAGTTCTTGCAACTCAAGCCAGCTTTGCACCTTGACCTAGTACCCTTGCTCCTCCAAGTCTTGAAATCCTGAAATGGGGGATAAAGGTCTCTAGCTCCTCCCTTTGAATCCTCTTGTGGTGACCCTCAGCTGTGACCTGGGGCTCAACCTCCAAGCACGTTGGGATTTTTCATGTTGAAGATTCATGATGCAAGGCTCCTCCCCTTGCTGATAGCCAAAATTGCGATATCCCTTCTCCATGGACCAATGGTCCTGATCCTTTCCACGATCAACAATCCTGATCGCATTGAGATTTCACATGTCTCGACTTATGGGTTGTTGTTTCCTTCACCCTCTCGGGTCCCGAAATGTCAAAATATCATAGTGCCAAATCAATGCTCACACTCCTATAGATCTGATGGCTACCATCTGATTGCTAACTCATGCCTCACGAATTCTTAGAACTCTACCCTTTGACTTTCTCAAATCTTTATGTGTCAAATGCTACGGCCTTTGATCCTTCAACGAACCCTAGACTTTGGGTTTCATCTGCATTTCTTAACACACTATATTTCCTGAGCTTTGAGACTTAGAATAAGTCCACTCCTGCTCACTCCTTGTACTAACCCACTCATGTCAAATTGAGGATCGAGGAGGGTCCTGTTAGATCCTTGGATCTATGGTCAAATTTCATTGCTACTTGCAAAAAATGAAGGAATCAAGGTGTTAACACCTACGCTCCCTCTTCAAATCTAATGGTCATGACAAGACTCAGATCTTTCTAAAAGGATATCATCCGTTCATCCTCTAAATGAAAGGATATTCCCTTTTGATACTTGAACCTCATTGTTCTTCCTGAGCTTCGTCAGTTATGAAAGATTTAAGAGTGTTGCACTCTTTCTCCTGGGCTTAACACTTAGAATGGTATTATGCACTATTCTTCACTCCTTCATCAAGTCTAGAATGTAATTGGTTCTCGGTCTCTTCTTGCCTCACAGAGAGCTTGTGCATACCTACACTACCCCTCTTGAGCTTAACCAACTTCATCGTCCAAGGGACTCAAAATGATTAGGAGGGTCAACCTGCATACATGAAATTGTACCCAAGGTCGATGAACTCAGAGTTCGTGGCCCTGGATTAAGCCACCATGGAACGCAAGCATTGATGGGTAAAAATCATGCCTAAAACATACAATTGCTTACTTCCCTAATTACACAACCAAGAATAAATAAAAGGGATACAATATACTCATTAGGAAATCATGCACCTTCTTGAAAACTTTCACAGTATCCAATTTCAATACACAATTACATCTTAATTACACAGGGTGGGAGAATACTCATCTATTACAGGTTTTTGCCAACTAACCGATTATGAGTGTTCGTCCTTCCACCCTACCATAGCCTCAGAGGCACTCAATATTAGCACTTTTTCCATCCCCTGTTTCAAGCCATGATATCACCAAGGAACTCTCGTAGTCTCAAGGATTCCTTCCCTATTCAGTTTTTGCTCGGATTTTTCTTTTTGCATTTTTTGGAGATTTCTCTCTGTTATGGCCTTGACAAGGTTTATCAGATGCTCCCCTCCAGCATAAATCTCATTTCCTTCTATTTCTTATCCCCGGGGGAGCGTCGCGCATATCCCTCATGAGGTTGTGCTCTCTCCCTCGTCTCGTATCCTTTTTCCCCATTGTCCCTGTCATATGTCTTACCTTACTTCCCTTGGAAGGTTCTTGAACTATCACGTTCCTTCTGTCAGAAGGAAGCTCGGGTCTGCAGGTTTCTTTTGTACTTTGGGCTGATGTCATGTAGCTAGACCATGCTACCATTTATGGGGGTGGTTGATAATTCAACCATCGGTCCTTTGTTCATTAACTAATTTCTTTTCTTGGTATTCCAGAGAGGCTTATTATCTTCACAAAGGAAGTTAGGGCATTTGAACTAATTGACCGTCTCTACAATATCCTCACTCTTTCCTGTAGTGATTTCATGGCCAGTAATTTCAAGGCTTCACCCCCACAGTCAGTTATTGGCAACTCAAACAATAATACAGTTACAATATCCACATGGCTTAGCATGGTAATTCATATTTTATGATTAATTAAAAACTGGGGGAAACACGAATATTACAGTAAACCTGAGGCTAAACTCAAAAATACAAAGGTAATTATTCCTGAGATAAAATTTGAGATGGACTTTCAAGATACTTTTATCAGTGAGGACAAAGGATCCCTTTCAATCCACATGGTCATTAACGATCTGCCAATTCTCTCCTTTATTGAAGTAAAGGTTGTTGTTTCCCAAAACTCTAAAGAGTACTTTTTATACCCCGATTCATCTCCTATCACCTCCCATATATATACATCTAGTAAACCTGAGGAACCCAATTCAAGTTTCCCTTTTCCCCCTTATATAGATATTCCATATTCTAGCGGTATTTTTCCTAAACTTCCTTCGTCACACCTCGAAGTAGTCAAAATGTTAGCAGTTTAGTTCCTCAAAGTTTTTGAAAATTCCCTTTTTAGCCCCCAAAGTTTGTCTCCTAGAATTCCAGTGGTTAGTGTTGGAGGTGTTGGTGTTGGTGGCGCTAAAGGTGCAGTAGCTGGTTAACAAGCTCAACCTCCTAGAATCTTTACCAAGGTAGCTGCTACATATGCTCCCTTGGTCCTCCCTGTTGTCCTTCATGATTTACGCGAAAAATACATGAAGAACCTCCCCAAATTCATGGGAGAAGGAGATATAACTACAACAGAACACATATCATTTTTTGATCAGTTTGTTGATATCCTTGGCATCAAACATGAGGACGTTTACTCAAGGCTATTATTAAAAACCTTTGAAGTATAGGTGAGGACCTGGTTCGTAGGACTCCCAATAGGTTCCATACGATCATATGACAAACTACAAAATGCCTTCATAAGATAGTGGGGCAAGAAAAAGGACCATCTTTATTATTTAACCCAATTCGAGGATTTAAGAAAGAAGACTTATGAATCAGTCCTTGAATTTATCCAGAGGTTCAATAAACTGTATAACAAAATCCCAGCCAAAGTCAAACCTTCTCACCCTACTACAAAATTAACTTTTGCAGGGGATTTTGATTTCGACTTCGCTCTACTTCTAAGAGAAAGGAGATCTACCACTTTATCAAGAATTCAAGGCAATTCCATAGAAATTGAATCCAAAATGATGGCATCTGGGAAATTAAAAACTAAGGTTGATATGGGAACCAGATAAGCTAGTTGTTTCAAAGAACAGGAAGGACCCTCTAGATTTGGGAAGTCCACAAAAGGAAAAATGGATGAGATGGCCAAGATAATTAAAGATTTATCAAACAAAATATCCATATTGGAATTAGATCAATTCAAACCTAATCCATGCATTAGAAATGAGTTCAGGAGAAACCCTAACCCGCAGATACAACAAAGACAAGTAAAAAATGAATATCAAAAGATCCAAGCTTTGTTTATGATGATTTACAAGATCCAAGTAAATGAAATATTATGAGGAAATAACCTTAGTGGTGATGATCTTGAGCCACATTTAACCAAGCAGGATTATGAGAAGTCTTTAGACCTGGAATCCCTGTTTAATATTGAGGAAAACATCAATAATCTTGGAGACTCTACGTATCAAGGTCTCGCCGACTCAATAATGGTCGAACTCCAACAAAAGTATGATTTAAGGCCCTAAGAGAAAATTTCTATGAACGTTCCACCAAAAAATATTTTATCATGAAGTAAAACGAATGAGGCAGTAGCTACTAAACCACCAACTAAAACACAAGTTGCCCGAACAAAGCCAATTTAAACAAGAACAATGTAAACTAAGAATACGGAAAATACAGAAAAAGAAGTTCCAACCAGAGAAATTGAAAAACACAATTGGAGGTTTCAGTTTGGAAAATGAACTTAATAAAATTAAAATCCCAATGCCTCAGATTGAATTTGAAAAAAACTCGATTTATAAAAAACAGATCGCTAAAGTGGTAAATTTTTATCATGTTGAATGTCAAGTAGGCGTTATTAATCTGTAGGATGAAATACCTATGATCATGTTCGGTCCACACATTGAAAACAATAAGTATTTTGTTGCTCCATTCTATATTACACTAACTGTGCACGATAATTTAATCCACAATTGTATGTTATATTATGGGGCCTCTCATAATTTAATGCCTAAAATTGTCATGGAAAAGTTGGGCCTCAAAATTACCAGGAATTATCAAGACTTGTACTAATTTTATTATAGGAAGGTTAAGTGTTTAGGCATGATTAAATATTTGGTAGTAAATCTTTCTCAGATCCCTGTGAAAAGTATCCTTATGGATGTGGTCATTGTTTTCGTCCCTTCCAAGAACAACATGCTTCTATCTAGGTATTGGGGCACCAAATTAGGAGGATCAGTTCAATTGGACATGACATACGCTACGATCCCAATTTTTGGTGGGAAATTCATGCGACTGTACAGAGAAACTAGACTGGCATGTACTGTAAGTGACCCTCAAAACAACAATAATTACCCAATATATGTTGTTGATCAGGACTTTGGAAATTGTATATTATCTATAGATGACAATTTTAAAGAATGTACAGAAGAATAAAATAAAATAAATGAAATAAAAAAGAAAAATGTAAATGTTAGAGAAGGAATGTGGAAAATGTTCTTCGATGGTGACTCATCCTGTGAAGAAGAAGAAGTTGTATTTTTATTCGTGGCACCAGGTGATGAGTATGTTATTCCCTTCTCTTATATATTACAATGGGATATTGATTATATGAATAATGTATGTGAATATGAAGCTCTGGTTTTAGGATTAGAAGCTGCAAGGAAGTTAAAAGCCGAAGATCTGATAGTTTATGGTGATGCAGAGATTATTATAAAACAAGTGAAACATCAATATTAATCTAAGCATCCAAGGTTAAAATCCTATAGGAATTACGCATGGGATCTTATAGAGAACTTCTTCTTGTCCTTTAATATTCACTCTATTCCCAGGATGGAGAATCAACAAGTTGACTCCTTGGCTAAGGATGTTGTGACCTTCATACACCCTAGTGTCTTGAAACTAAAGTAGCACATCGAGAGCAGGCATAGACCTTCGATCCTGAACAATTTTCATCATTGCAAAGTGTTCGAAGGAAACAAACAAATCAAACAGTTTTTGGAGATGGTTGATGAGTTTTATGAAACTCACATAGATCAGGAAAACCAAAATGATCCTTCTTGGGTTATGCAAGAAGGAAAGAACCCAAAAAAATTACAAGATAAGATTGCAAACCACCACATGCTCTTTCTTAAGAACAATCAGGTTCCCAGAGGCTTGATACCCTTAGAAAGGTTTTTTGGCCAGGCTGAAATACCTTTAAAGTCTACCTTACGTCCCCTACCCAAATAATTTGAAGACTGTAATGTAGGAACTAACAAAGATCCCAAAATGGCCAAGATATCAAAATACATTCTGAACCAAATGAAAAGTAAGTACACTGAGTTGCTTAGGAAGTACAAAGATGTGTTTGCATGGTCTTATGATGATCTAAAAACTTATGATACCTATGTTATTGAACATAAGATTCCTTTAAAACATGGTATTAAACCTTTCAGGAAGAAACTCAGACAGATAAACCCCATTCTCCTCCCAGTGATATAAAGGGAATTTAAGAAACTTATTGACACAAAAATCATCATTCCACTTAGGTACTCTGAATGGGTAGCGAATTTGGTTGCTGTCGGAAATAAAAATGGTGAAATAAGGCTCTGTGTTAATTTCAGAAAATTAAATTATTCATCCCTTAAAGACAACTACTCGCTCCTGAAAAATGGATCATGTTCTAGAGAAGGTAGTAGGGGTCAACATGATTTCCATGATTGATGGATTTTTGGGTTATAATCAAATCATTGTTCATGAAGACGACAGAGAAAAGATTGCTTTTACCACTCTGTGGGGAACATTTATGTATGATAAAATGTCATTTGGTTTGATGAATCCAGGAACTACTTTCCAAAGAGCGGTGGAAATCGCGTTCGTCGGTGAGAGAGAATTTTTTTTTGTTATTTATATTGATGATTTGACAATTTTTTCTAACTCTGATGCATAACATTTTCTACACCTCAGGAAGACCTTCAAAAAATGCAGAAAGTTTGGTTTGTCTCTTGATCCCAAGAATTCACATTTTTCTATGCAAGAAGGTAAGCTCTTAGGTCATATAGTTTCAAAATAAGGAATCAAGGTCGACCCTAAGCAAGTTGAAGCTATAGACTGTTGGACACACCTACCACGCTTAGAGGGCGGGTGAATGAGTGTGGGGTTCTTTTTCCCAAAACTTCCCTCTTGCACAAAGACTCATCACTTACCATTCAAAATTTATTCATTACCCATTGTTGTCATTTATAACCAGTTAGATGTGAGCACATATCAACAACATATATCAGTAATTACGCCGAAAGGCGTACACCTATTGACAATGGGCAGATTTAATAGGAGTTTAGTGCTTAATAAGTTTTCTATGGACAAGATTAAATATGGCTGGAATATTCTTAGCAGTCACACAAAATAAATGGCTGTGATTTCAATCATTAACTTCCTAGCTATTATAAAGATATCAGTTTATGTGTTTACTATTTTACATTTACCTAATCATATTTAAAAATTACTTTGATAGCTAACTAATTGCCACGTAAGTGATTAACAGAAATTAAAATATTAACACTAGATAAATGAAGCCCAACAGTTTATTTGTTAATAGATAATAAAATTTAATATATTCTTTTAAAAATTCATTTCATCTTATCAAACTTTCGTCGTTCACCAGCAGCTATTTTGTTGTTGTGCTAGTATATCATCAACAAGTCATAACCACAATGAACACAAAGAACACAAGATGTATGTACAATTTTGTTTTTATTACAGACTACAATCCTTGGGGTTTATCAGCAACACCTGAATAGAGTACAACTCTACAAGAGCACCAGCTTTATAATGAAAGACTCAGCTTACACCCTCAACACCAACTTATATAAGGAAACAATCCTCAACAGATATC
The DNA here is from genome assembly GCA_009831015.1 of Picea engelmannii. Taxonomy (NCBI): domain Eukaryota; kingdom Viridiplantae; phylum Streptophyta; class Pinopsida; order Pinales; family Pinaceae; genus Picea; species Picea engelmannii. The sequence goes on along the minus strand of ML855439.1, from coordinate 2,398 downwards.
AATCTGTCAACAGGTATGCGACCTGTCAGTAGTGCAGCCCGCGTGGATATCAGAAAATAGGGTTTTCTGTGAATCCGATGCTTTTTCCATCAAGATCTCTGACATTGTCGAAACTTTGATGCCTCCATGAGATCCTCCTCTTTCTTTCTTCCTTAGAATAGATCTTCAATCATGCTCAAGAGATCCAAACCAATAGGATGCTCTCTAAAGAATCCCTCCATCAATACTCCACAAGATATTCACAAGAAGCTCTCCATTGATCCATAAAAGGATTCTCACAAAATGTGCATTTTACAAGAGATCCTAGCTTCTTATTTATACTTTCATCTTCTAGGTCACTTAACCCATTTTTAGGTTACTTAACCCAATTCTAGGTCACTTAACCTGTTTTCCTTATTTTAGGGTTAATCACTTTCCATGAATAGAAAGTTCTCCAATACTTTATTATTTAAATATTCCTTCTTGATTTTGTCACTTTACTTTATCATTTAAATAACCTATCTTGATTTTGTCATTTTACTTTATCAATTAAATAATGATTTCTTCATTTCAATCACTTTGACTTCTTTAACCTTTTGGGGCTTGAAGCCATCATATGGGGGTCCTCCAACTTCATAAGGGCATAACTCTCAAACTATGAGGAGTTATGTGGCATTCCAAATACCACCAGAAATGACATGACAAGAACTATCCATCTAGGATAGTTTCACCAACAACTTCAATGATCTTCATCTCATTATTCCACCTACAAGCATGGGTCCTCCAACCGTTCTCCTAGGATAACTCATTCTGTAAACCGTCTTCCCGTGAGGGATTTCACCATAAGGGGACCACTTTGGAGTTCATCCATTTGTGCACCTTATCAACCATGATAATACAATCAATTCACCACTGCATCATATATATCAACTATGTATCATGTATCAATGGCAACTCATTGATCCATCTTCATCAATGCATCATATCAATGATCCATCTTTATCAATTGGTTTCCACTTGGACATATAGCATTCTCATCAAGGGCATGATCCATATTTATCAATTGGTTTCCACTTGGACATATAGCATTCTCATCAAGGCCATCATGAGAATCAATTACTTGACATCAATCAAACCAAACCATTTAAATATGATCCAACAATCTCCCAAATAATCAAACCATTGGTATCAATGACAAACCATTGCCATCAATGACAACATGATCCAACAATCTCCCCCTTTGGCATTGATGGCAATACCAACATTGATGTCAACTCCAATTACCAATTATTGATGTCAACATGTAAACAAGGCATGCTCTACATCAATAGTCAATGTGACTATCTCTCCACATCAATCTCTCCCATGAATAGACATTAATCACATCAATGTGATTATCTCTCCCCCTTTGACATCAATGGAAAAGGGCCATTCTCCTTTTTGGGGCTGCTCCCCCTATCTTGTTTCCACTATATAATCTCTCCCCTTTTGAATAAGGAATATCAACTATTGGATAATGTGGTCATCGATGTCAATGGTTTGTCATTGATACCAATGGTTTGATTATTTGGGAGATTGTTGGATCATATGTAAATGGTTTAGTTTGATTGATGTCATTGATTGATGTCAAGTAATTGATTTACATTATTCCCTTGATGAGAAGGATATATGTCCAAGTGTAAACCAATTGATAAAGATGGATCATGCCCTTGATTAGAATTCTATATGTCCAAGTGGAAACCAATTGATAAAGATGGATCATTCCCTTGATGAGAATGCTATATGTCCAAGTGGAAACCAATTGATAAATATGGATGATTGATGTGATGCATGGATGAAGATGGATCAATGAGTTGTCATTGATACATGATACATAGTTGATATATATGATGCAGTGGTGAATTGATTGTCTTATCATAGTTGATAAGGTGCACAAATGGATGAACTCCAAAGTGGTCCCCTTATGGTGAAATCCCTCATGAGAAGATGCTTTACGGAATGAGTTATCCTAGGAGAATGGTTGGAGGAGCCATGCTTGTATGTGGAATAATGAGATGAATATCATTGAAGTTGTTGGTGAGACTATCCTAGATGGATAGTTCTTGTCATGCCATTTCTGGTGGTATGTGGAATGTCACATAACTCCTCATAGTTTGAGAGTTATGCCCTTATGAAGTTGGAGGACCCCCATATGATGGCTTCAGGCCCCAAAAGGTCAAAGAATTCAAAGTGTTTGAAAGGAAGAAATCATTATTTACATGATAAAGTAAAATGAAAAAATCAAGATGGGTTATTTAAATGATAAAGTAAAGTGACAAAATCAAGAAGGAATATTTAAATAATAAAGTATTGGAGAACTTTCTATTCATGGAAAGTGATTAACCCTAAAATAAGGAAAAGAGGCTAAGTGACCTAGAAA
>ML855434.1:15213-28305 GCA_009831015.1 Picea engelmannii | reverse complement strand
GTGGCTCCACCACCTCCACTGCTAGTATGTGAGTTGCTTCCTAAGCCAACTCCTACATATGATATTTAGTTGAATATATATGTTGCAAGCATGTTTGGAAAACTGAATATTACGGTCCGGATGACAAAGATGTGTAAGATCCCTTTTGTGAAAACATAAATTTTTAAAGTCTTATAGATGCCAAACGAAAAGGAGGATCCTCCCATCATTTTGAATACTATGTATCTTGATCAACCAAGGGACAATAACCCTCCTTTCTATCTTTCATTAGGCATGAATGGCCTCCACTTGAACAACTGCATGCTTGATTTAGGGGCCTCAACAAATGTCATATCATTGAAGGTAAGGAAACAACTTGGTTTGAAGACAATCCGACCTTATGGCAATGTATGTGGTATTGATTCCAGAAAGGTCAAAGTCCTCGAGGTATGTGAGGACGTTGAGGTTTTCCTGATTGATTTTCCATATATCAACATTTTCATGGACATAGTAGTGATCAACGTTCCAGATGCTTGGGGGATGCTCTTATCTAGGAGCTGGTCCACTGCTCTTGGGGGTTTCCTTAGCATGGATCTCACATACACACACATCCCAATGGGAGATGGGCACTTTTCAGATACTATACAATCGAGAGAAAGCTGATAGACACGTGATGGATCTTGATGGTCCTGATTATGCCAACGAATGCGATTATGATGTACTCCCACAGACCATTGAGTATGATCCATCTGAGCTACCTTTTATGCAGGAGGACTCCATAGACACGCTTCTTCCAAGGATAGATCAATACAAAGACAAACTTGCAAAATACCATGGGAAGGAGCCAGGGTCTATCCAAATTTTGAAGAAGCAAGATGAGAAACATGAAGAAATCGTTAAAGATACAATCCACACAGAGCCTCCACATGATAAGAATACACCTTGCATCGATTTCAATGAAGGAAGTCTTGTGCTCATGTGGGACAAAAGAAAGGGCAAGCCCAGATATGACCAAAAAGACAAAAATTCATGGCTTGGCCCTTACATCATCAAGAAATCTGACAAAGAAAGGTACTATTTGACAACATTAGACGGGAGAAATATGCCACTACTGGTAGATGGGTCTCTTCTCCAACTTGACATCCAGGTCACATGACTTCTTTAGGGCCCGTGCCCTAGGTAAGTAGGTAAGTCATTTTGATTCCCTGCATTTGCATCTTGATTGCTCATACTAGTTTCGATGCATTTCATTTTCATTTTGCTCTACTTGCATATTGATTTCATGCCTAGTTTAGAATTTTTTGAAAAAAATATCAAAATTTTCTTTTTTTAGCTTAGTTGGTTTTTTATGATCATATAAGAACAAGGATGAGTAGGCCATCCTGCACTTGACAGTTTGATGTTTCCTTGCAGACACGAGTCTACCAGGAGATTCTACGATTCTCATGCACTCTACGGTGAGCACATGTCCCCAAGTAGGAGCCAGATGTTATCTTCATTTTGTGGACAACTAAGGAGATTATGTCTCGAGGCCCTCAGGTTACAGATATGGAGTGCCGAGAGACTACATGACCAACAATACCCTTTTGAAGGTGAGGCTGCTCTGCTCTCTTTTCTTTGGTATGGAAATAATGCAAGTACAAAGGAGAAGGTGCTCATTATGGAGTTATCTGAGACCTTTGGCCTGTTAGGCTACTACAAAACATTAGCCACCTTTGTTATGCTCTCTAATTACCCATCGATGTTGTTCTTCTTTGCTATGGAACACAATACATTAACATAAAACGGAACCCATTCTCCTTCTAGTGGCCCGATATTTAACATAGCTCGATAGCCATCTAGGGGTGGGTTTTTGACTTCCTCAACCCTCAATTGTGATAGGTTTTGGACCTTCTAGAATCTTCTTGAAATTCCTCACATGGCTAGCCCCATATGCATGAGTAATGGGGGATGACGTGGCATCCTCTCGTATCCTAGTGGTCAACACAATATGTCAAATTATATGAGGCATAACTTGCATATGAACTCCAATTGATGCACGATCTGCACTGTTGGAAAGGTCTTGGAGTGTAGAACATCGTCAAGGGGGTTGGCAAGTTTAAGACACCAGAACCCCAAAAAACGCCGTTTACTGCCTCAAAATGGATTGAGAAGCTTCTGGACCCCAATTTTCCAAATTGGGACTTGCCACTAAAATGATTCTGCAAGCTCATTCCTCCAATTTTTTAGACTCTGAAAGCATCGAGATAGATGACAAATAATATAATGATCCAATCAAGATCATACCTCTCCATTTAGGGAGGCTTTTGGTCCCCAAAATATTTACTAAATGAGGTGATTAAATTTTTCCTCTATCTTCTCCTTGGAGTACCACTTTGCTTTTCTTGGAAGATGTCCTTTCAACCCTATTTGCCAAAGGTCATTTTGGCCTTGTCTTGTAGTTTTAGACTGCTTTTGTAGAATTGTGTCCTCTGCCAACTCTGCCTGAGCATTTGGTGCTAAGTTCTTTATGAAAGGTAGGACCTCCTCCTCCTCCTCCTGATCCAACATGGAAGGCTCATAGAGTTTGAGATTCTCCACATTCACTATTGTTACAGAGTATTTCCCCCAAGACAAAAAAGTACAAATGGTTGCTATATTCCTTTCAAATCAAACTTAGCTAGTTAAACGAGGAAAAGAGAAGCACGACATACCTTATTCTGGTGATTGTCCTTGATGTTCCAAATCTTTGAGCTTGATTCCTAAGCTCCTTGATCCTGCAAAGAACAACAAAGATAGCTTTCTTCCACTCTATATAATTGACTAAACAGATCTACCTATGAAAATTGAACGACAATAGACAAGTAGATGCAAAAGTACACATACTTAAAGGAAATAGGCCAACTATATTAATTTGAGAACCAAAAGCAAGTACTTACAATCTGAATTTGAGGATGCAACAACTCCTTCATGTCCTCCTCATCCAACCCTTTGCATGAACAACATAAGATCAAAATAATGATGCTATTACTGACTTCTTCCTCTCCTTTTACGATGGAAATGCCTCCAATTTATTGGCTTTTAGAGGCTCAACCACCTTGAGTATTTTTGGAATTGGTAGAGGATATGACTCCATAGGTTGCGATTCTTTCCTAAGATAGAGCCATTGAGTAGGATTCGAGCCAAACAAACTCCCAATCTCCAGAGTTGTCCCTTAGAAGAAGGTGGGATTCACCCTGATTCCCTCAACCAATAACGACGCCCCCATAAATCTCCAAATAGAGCGCCGTGGCACCTCCTTTTCATGGTGTAGGGAGCGTCGATGCTCCCTAGGCATAGATAAGGGAGCGTCGAGCTTCTTAAATGTCCAAAAAATGGTCAAAATCCCAGGTAAGAAGGTATGTTTCGACTGCCAAATGATGGGGCTTTTCTTTCCAACATGATTTAGGGTTTGTGGCAAGTGTTTTTATGGTGTCGATTGAGTTGCAACACTTACTAAAAGTGTAAAAAGCATGTTACGACACTTGCAACACTTGCGACAGTTGAGTTGCGACACTTACGACACTTAAAATCTGATGTTTGCGCCACATATGACACTTAAAACATGATGTTTGCGCCACTTGCGACACTTAAAACATGATGTTTGTGCCACATGTGACACTTTATATGCAAGTGTGGAATTTTGATGTGTAACAGATCGCCCCCCAAAGTGAGGTTAGAAGAGAAAACTGATGGCCAAAACAATTTGTTCAATGCAAGGGTGGTGGAATTGGAGAACCTGGTAGAAGCTGTAGATAATCATCAAACAATATTAATATACGTTTCATTCCCGAGGCAGACATACCTATGCTCAGAATAGAAATGACTCAAAGCATGGCCGCCGACTAATATACTGTGGATCCATAGTGATATTGACTAAGAAGATGGCCACTAGAGATACAATGTGGATCCATTTCTCCATGACATGACCTGATCGCAACCACGAAATAATACACAGTGAAGCTACGATATGACAAGAACATAGCCATAGACCAATACAAAGTGGATTTATGTAAATCATTTAAATAATCTTCGTCGCAACTTGGGAAAAACACATAACAGAGTGGGTGCTCTACCCAGGCTCTTCATCTCGATCTCGGAATAGTACGATTCTATCCATGTGAATAAATGTTTTGATGTCGAACATTGTAAAAACCGCTTGATTACCGGTCATTGATATATACCGTTAACAAGCGTGAGGGAAATCACCAATGAAGTCAATGATTCCCAAGGTACCTTAGTACATTCCAACGAATGTGAATAATTGACCTGATGTCGAACATTCGTGGAATCAATCGATCAAGGGTCAATGATGTAATCCCACTATCGAAGGCAAGGAGGCCTGCCATTGAGGCATGTAGGTTCCAAGGTACTGCTGTGTTTCTAAGTCGAATTCTCGAATAATGTGCTAAAGTCGACAGGAAAAGACTCATTGAAGGAGGGCCTTGATGTATCCCCCATAATCGACATGAAACGGTCATAGGATAGTGATATGAGATTGGAAATATGGACTGACACAGGCATGGAAACTGGTAATATTGTAGATGGTTGATCTGTGTAAGACTTCCCTTGAACATTGGTGAGGCATGACATAAGATTTGGCAGCTTTCGACTCAGTTGAGAAATGGACCAAAACATATTGCGACAATGACTAGGGCACTCTTCGGATGAGCCAAAAGAGCAATAAGATTCATGGGATTAGTATGACTGAAGGGAGAGTGAATTAACCAAATGTAAGATGAAATGCATACGGGTGCCATGTTCAAGGGTGGCAACAACAACTTCCTTGAAGATTTCAAAACACTTGATCCACTTCCTTCAATTTTCCCCCATCCAGATAGATGAGTACCTATTTCTTGTTTATCGATCTTGAGGAGGATAATAGGTGCTCGGTATAACTCACCTTCGGTAAGCTCCTCTTCCTATGTTTAACGAACTGGAAGAAATAAGGGTTCGTCCCCAGATGTGCCCTTCAATGTATGGTTTTACGAGTCCAGATAAGGAAAACTCGGTTGTTTTTCATGTTTAGGGAGTTTGAAAAGAACTTAAAGAAAAATCCGTGTGTGTTCTTTTTCGTAATTTTAGTCTCTGAGGCCCGAAAAAGTGTAAAATAATACGACAGAGAACTCTTGTAGTTGAGATTTGACTAGAGTATTCCTTTTTTGTAGTTAGTCTACTGGGATTGAAAAAGGGGTAAATTACCGCCCAACAGATGACTCTTCGTATTTTAACGAGCTTGAAGGACGACGAAGTTTGCTCGAAGAGATTACAAGGTGACAAAATGATTCTGCTTCACTTGTTCCTGCATAAACAAATCATCTTGGGCAAAAAATGTCAACAATTCCTTAAAAAATGACGATAATTGCAAAAAATCCAAATGATAGGCAAAATAAATGTGAAAAAGTGTTAGATATAACTAGTTTGCAAAAGGTAAAAAGTCATTTTTGGTAAAACTTTGGGTTCATTTTCACCTTTCACTTGCAATTACCCTTTTCACTTGAGTTTTTCCCCCACTTGGAGCGGTTTTTTCTGTTGTCGATTGCAGGAGCTACAGACCATCATTCTGCGTTTTGTTTGGACCAGGTTAGAGATCTGATCCTCTTCACTTTCCATGGTTTTATTTTTCATTTTGATGCTTATTTCAGTGGTTTTGGGTTGCTTGATAAACTCCATGGTGCGTTATCATGGCGACGCTCCCTTGAGCTGTCGGGGTAGGCGTCGACCCATATCTCAGCTCCCTGGTTCTCTTGAGCAGGGCGTGCCGACACTCTGAAGTGGCTAAGAAGGGCGTGCCTGGCGCAAATGAAAAAATTGAAATTGATTTGTGGCTTATGAAAAAACAATTCTTTGGTTGATGATATTGCTGCATTGCAAGATCCTCAAGCAAGAGTAGTGCTCTGAAACTGTGGCTTACTGGAAATTTTCAAAGTACAGAACATGCGGAAGGAGACACTTCTCCTTGAGCATCTGATCGGCTTATGGGGTGCTAATGAGCAGGTCTTTCGAGTGGGATCTCATCTTTTAGAGATTGAGATCGAAGATGTGTATTTTCTGACATGGCTCTCAAGAAGAGGGGCACCCATCGTCTTATCCGGCCCACAGGCTACACCATTGCAGGTAGATGACTATATAACACAACACTGTAGGCCAAGATCCCTCAAGAAAGATGGTAGGATTGCGATTAAGGATGTCAGAGATCTTTTACTGTGATCCTATTCACAATCACCAAACTGGTAGGAAGCACTAGTCCTCATCTGGCTTCCAAATCACAGATGGCATATGCAGTTGAGTGCCTTGAGCCAAAACTCTTCAATTGGTGTGTAGGATTCTTAACAAATGTGAAGGATCAAATTTCTAGATGTAGAACGGGAAGGCATAAATAGTTTGGATATGGATCTTTCTTGGTATCGTTCTTTTTGGAGCGAGTACAACAGATGGAGCCACATGTTGCATTCATAGAGCATACTGCATCCAAGCCGCGTATGGAGAGGTGGACTAGCCTTTCGCCTCGGTTGGGGAATGAGCCCTCAGCCTTTCGTTTTACTGCTGACTTCTTCGCATGGTGGAGAAGGCAGATCGTGATGATAGAGGACTACCCTTATGCCAGGGTTGATTTTAGGGGCAGTGCGGATCTAGTGCTCCCTGAAGGGGCACTGTGGGATGTATTAGGTAAAGCACGGGAGATCATGACCTTGTAAAAATTTATTTTTGTTTTATAATATATGCATTTTTTGTTGTACGAAGAGGGATTTAATCGTGTTTGTTTTTTCATCATGCAGACAGAGGGATGGATCGTCCAGCTGGAATGCCACCATTTGGACGGCGCGATGGTGCCCAGGCAGCAGTGGAGGCAGGTGGCAGAGCCAGAGGGCTTTGCGAGGCAGAAAGGAATCTTAGGGGGCTTACCATGGGTGTCCCAGCCATGAGATTGCGAGATGTTCCTTTATGCCTGCAGAGGCACACTGTGGGTGTACCAGGGAGTCTTAGCCATCTGTTGAGACGAGTAGCTAGAGCTGTAGTGTGCTACCATGAGCACAATGTAGTACAGGGGAACGAATAGAGTTTCCTGTAGTCTTGCCATGATGATGTACATGCATAGTAGCCCAGATTTTGCCAATGTATGTACTTTTTGGACTATATGATGACACACTTTTGCTATATATATATATATATGGGTTTTGTCTCAACTGCCTATGTTACAATGATGTGATGTTTTTTTTGTTTAATGCTTTTATGTTCTTGAATATTTATCTATGTGCAAGATGCCAATCTAATATGTAATTTGCTAACGAATTTGTAATGGTATTAAGTTCTCTCGGTATATGTTGGTATTCTACATAAGTAAAAAACCTTTAGAGACGACGAACCCTCAAGTAGAGATGTAGCAATATTGGATTTTGTATGAAATAAATGCGATTAAGTTGACAAACCACTAGTTGGGAATCAAGGTTAATGATAATTTGAGATATGTCAAGGGAGACGACCTTAGTCAAAAGTCCAATAACAGCGTGATATTCTGCAACATTATTGGTTGCAGGTCCAAGACAGGTCCTTCTTGAGCTCACCAACTCGCCAGAATGGTAGATGGTCCAGGCTGCAGAAGCCAAGTTCTGGGTATGTTGGCTAGCGCCATCCGCAAATCCAAAATATATTGGGAAAGATGATGACATCTGCGCATTCAAGCACAAAGCATGGTATAAGCAACTAAGCATATTACAAAACTCGTTCACGCAAAAGTAAAAACATACCAAACCAAAACATGTACAATAATGTACATAGCACATATGCAAGATTTTCTAAGCGTACTATTTTTTCAGGTAGAGCCCATTACGAGGCTCACCGAGAGGGATTCCATCATAATCGATTAGCTCGTAGGCACCTTTTTGTAGCACATGTTTTGTGATGTAAGGTCCATGCCACATAGGTTCTAATTTCCCCGCTCCAAGTTTATCATGGTCTTGGTCGTAGACCAGGACTAGATCTCCTTCTGCGAATATGCGAGGTCGGACGGACTTATCATATTGGGTCTTGATGCATTTTTGATATGTCTCGTTGATGAGAGCAGCATCACGACGAGTTTCATCCAACTTCGTTAAGTATTGGAAGCGTTCTTCTTCGACAAAAGTGTGGGGCAGGAGCTCTACGGTTAGTTTCAGAGATGGAATTTTGCATTCAATCGACAACACCGCTTCCAACCCATATATGAATTGGAAAGGTGTGAATCCAGTGGTGATTTTAACTGAAGTCCGATAGGCCCAGAGTGATGAGAAGAGTTGCAAATGCCAAGTGGTTTTGTTTACCCCCACCATGCGTTGAAGCATGGTCTTCAAGACTTTGTTGATGGCTTCAACTTGTCCATTGGCCCGAGGATAGTAAGGGGATGAGTTTTCATGTCGAAAACCCAACTTGGTGCGCAATTCACTCATCATTTGATTTTGGAAATGGGATGCGTGATCAGTTACGATAGCTTGCGGGACTCCGAATCGAGCGATGATGTGGTTCAACTGAAAAGTGCTGCAGTTCGGCCATCGTTAAGAAATGTAGGCATAGCCTCAGCCTATTTAGTGAAATAATCGACTGCGACGATAATATAACTATGCCCCTTATCTGAGGTAGGCTTACATTGCATGAAATCAATACCCCATTTAGCAAAGGGGTCAATGATGACAATTGGATGGAGTGGAGCTGGGTGGGTACGTGCTTTCTTCTGAAAGATTTGACAGGATGGGCATTTTTTAAGGGCCTCAATGCAGTCTTTGAATATGGATGGCCAAAAATAACTGGCACGTAAGATTTTTTGGGCTGTAGCCATCCTAGAGAGATGACCGCTACAAGCTCCAAGGTGACAGTCGTTTAAAACACACTCATCCCCTTCATGGCTTAAACAACGACGGAGGACAATGTCAATACCACGACGATATAAAGTGTCGCCAACAATAAGGTAGTACTTGGAATGGTGTCTAATACGACGTCGTTTGTCACGCGAAATACCTAGTTGGAAGCGTTGGGTTTGGAGATATAAAAGACTGTCTCCATACCACGAGTCAGACATACTGATAAGGAACAATGACTCATCTGGAAGGGAATCATTGGGCTCAGTTTCCTCATCAGTATGGGGAAGATTGCATATTAATTTTGCAAAAACCAACGATTTCTTTGCTTCGGATTTGGTGAACTCAAGATCGAATTCTTGGAGAATAATGATCCATTTAGAATATTTTCCCCCAAGTACTTGACGAGGCAAGATGTGGTACATGGGGTTCAAGTCAGTAATGTCCGTGGTAGTGCGAAGTAAGATGTAGTGTTTAAATCTTTGGACAACAATGACTGCCTCCAAAGCCAACTGTTCAACATGTGAATAACGGAGTTCAGGACCTGAAATGATCTTACTTAAATAATAGATCACATGTTCGACATCGTCCTCATCCTCTTGAACTAACACCATGGCAATAGTGGAAGTAGAGGTAGCCAAATAAAGGATGTAATCTCTCGCGTAGTTAGGAGGGTGTAATAGCGGTGTATTTGTTAATGCATGCTTGAGATCATTAAACGAGCGTTGAGCAATTTCATCCTAGATGAAAGGGACATCTTTTTGCATCAATCTCATGAATCCTTTCGTAATTTTGACGTAATTGCAAATGAAATAGTGTAGAAAGTTTGGCTTCCCTTGCAAACTTTGGAGTTGGGTAAGATTGTTGGGAGGGGGTAAAGCAAGGATTGCTTTGACCTTTAAGGGATCCACCCTAATCTCGTCTTTGGATACTATGAAGCCAAGGGGCTTCCCGATTCAATAGAAAAAATGCATTTGTGGGGATTCAAGCGTATATTGTACTGCTGAATGTTATCCCCTACCCTAGGGATAACTAAGGAGATCATGTCTCGAGGCCCACAGGTCCTAGACATGGAGTGCCGAGAACCGGATGACTTGAACATGGCCTCGGAGGGCCCCTCTTTTCTTCAGTGCAGCCCATTCAGTAGCAGCAGTATCCATCCCACCAGCCTGGTCCTGAAGTAGCAGTAAGTCTTTCTCCATGAGGTAATGAGTCCGAGTAACATGGTATGTGTCACTCTGATTCTTGAAGCACTTAAATATGTTGCATTGGATTCTCCTCCATTTCATAACGTTTGCTTGGAAATTATGCTTTTTAACTTGTTCATACCTGGAAGGGTGACATGATGTCCTAGTAAGTTCATCTACCTTTATGATGGGTTGCCACTGGGTGGGTCTATGAAGGGTCATCGCCCATTCCCTCCATACTTACCACTTAACATCTTTATTCCTCTCATTTCCCCCCTACCTTTGTTCATGCATTGGGATTTGCCACACTAGGAAGGGTTGTACCTTGCCTTGTGGGAAGAAGGGGCTAAAGGCCCAGAGGGTAAAAGTAGCTGGCAAGAATTAAAAGCCAAAAAGGAAACGTTAGAGATGCTTTGCCCATGGATTCCCGACAAAGCAGTAAAAGGCTTCTCAGTAAGAAAAGGGAACCCATAAAATAAATAAACACTCAAGGTATTAGTCGGTGGATAGGAGGTCTCATCATGAGCCGACCTATTATGACCACGAGCATATAGCGGTATGACACTACCATCTATCTGGTCACCAAACCAAGGTAGTGACTCTTGGTGGCATAGCCAAGAGAAAGGGGGTGTCATCACGAGCCAACCTTCTCATCTCCGTGAAATGTTTCTGGATAACGCTGTCACCTCTGGTCACCAAGCCAGGACATTGTCCCTCAACTCTTCCCTTGAAGCATAAAAGCAAAAGATCAATGAAGCTAAGAATAAAAGGCAATGAATGATCTAGGAAACAATGGCATCCATGACAAGGTGCAACTCACCCTCTACAAACGCACCCGCAGGTAAGAATTACGTTTCCTTGTTATCACTGCACCCCATGCCCAAACACTACCCCACGCCACCTCATACACTTACATGACCTGGATTGGTTCTCACCTGGGAAACACCCCAAACTTAAGGATGATTAGCCCAATAGGACATCCCGAGACCTTCTCCAAAACTAACTTGTTAAATTGCATAACGTCTTTGAGCATTTGTCTGGGTAAAGGGGGGTTTGATGCACATGTTTGAGAAGGACGTCACCTTGGAGGCACCCTGGAATACCTAGACCAAGGGGGATCTTGCTTTTCGACCTGGACGTTGACATTTGAGAGCCCATGACGTCACCATCATGACCCTGGATGTCATCCAAAGCTAGGGTTTTCATTTTGAGGGCAGTTGTGAGCTAGTTGGCATGTGTGGGCATCATCCAGGGCCTTTGGAGGCCAAACGTTCAGCATCTGGAGCCCAACGTTCCACCTTAGGGGCTCAACGTCATCCTAGAAGGGCATGACGTCACCCTTGGAAGTGTTTTTAGATGCTAATTAATTTTATTTATGTCTAATTTGAATTTATTTGTAAATTGGCCAGGTCGGCCTTTATTTGACCTGAAATTAATTAAAGGTCACCAGTTTTGTATAATCAAACAAAAAGTGCATTCGTTTTTACATAAGAACTCCTCACACAAGAGGTGAGGTCTGAAATTTGTGCCCTAGAAGGGCCATTGGCTGAAATTGTGAGGCACACTCTTGTATAAGGCTGATTTTTTTGCAAGTTGGATCAATCTTGGACGCTTTAATGGTGATCTTGGATGGTATTTCATGATTATTCTTGGTGCAGGTAGGTAAAGTATGCATTTTTTGTCATTTATTGAATGGTTTTATTTGCTCATACAAGATTATGAAATTTCATGATATGCTTAATGCTTGAAGTAAGGAACTTAAATTGCTACTTTCTTACTTTCTATTTGCCAAGATTTTCATTGAATTGATCTAGTAACTAGTGAAATCCTAGAGACTTAGTTCCCTAGCACTCTGAGGTTTTGACCTAGTTATCTTTGCCTAAGTTCTTATCCTACAAGAAGCCTAAGGTGAGCAAGGTGCCAGGGCCTAGAATTGCCTACACCCTAGTATCTTGTTTTCTTGAGGAAAATGCATAGGGGACTTAAGTTACTACTTCTCCTATGCATTCCTCTTGGACTTTTGTGCACTATCAAAATTGATTTGCAGCCTTAGAAGAAGCCATCCACTTGACTCGATAAGCCCTAGAAGGCACTAGTTCTAACCTCTCTATTATTAAAGGATTGATTAAACACTCAAACTCTCTTCCTTGAAGCTTTTCCAAACTTCTACTAACCCTAAACTAGACTAATTCATTAACTAACTTGTTGCTGTTGCAAATCACTGCTACAACCATATTAATTCATGCTAATTTGCTGCATTCACCTACATAACTTGCATCTAGCTCACTCAGAAATTGCTTGTGACAATTGCCAGTCAATATACTAGATAAATGCTAAGTTTAAACGGTGTTTCTTTGCAATTTTGAGCACTAGAATTTGCTGCTGTTACAAAAGATTGCTACAGCCATCTAACTGCAGCAAATTCTATGCATACGTGACATTAAATGCTAGCTATACATTGCCAAATTTGCTTCAACAATTAATTATCATTCAGCCTAGTTAAAGCTACATTTTCCTGTCTTTTTCAAGCAATTTCAAGGCATATTTTTTGCGGCTGTTACAAAATACTTATTGTAGTTGTAAACTGTTACATTGCTGCAACTTTATATCAGCTAGCCTATTTTTTGAAGGTTCATAGTCTTAAGAGGATCTCTGGCGACTCCACTAACCTTCTCCAAGGTGCCACCTTACTCTCAATTTTGTGATATTTCCAAGTGATGGGATCATGGTGCTGTGGAAACAAGTGTATCCAACTATTGATTTCAAAAGTTTTCAAGAATACCCAGATTATTTTGATGCAAAATTGTTAAACAACTCTACAAGATTTGGAGGCCTCCCAAATACTCACATTGTAGAATTCTTGAAGTATATAACTGAGATAGAATTGGAAGGGGAAGATGTTCTGGTAAAATTGTTCGTACTTTCTATACCATTTTTTTTGCAAGATTGGTTTAAGGGTTGTTGCGAAGATAGGGGTATATCATCTTTCGTAGACCTCATCAGTAGGTTTATTGAGTTTGTCAAACCACAATGCCAGACATATGAAGATGCCCTTCAAAATCTCACAGTAGCCCTAG
>ML855434.1:0-11180 GCA_009831015.1 Picea engelmannii | reverse complement strand
TCATACAAGATTATGAAATTGCATGATGTGCGTAATGCTTGAAGTAAGGAACTTAAATTGCTACTTTCTTACTTTCTATTTGCCAAGCCTTTCATTGAATTGAACTAGTAACTAGTGAAACCCTAGAGCCGTAGTTCCTAGCACTTTGAGGTTTTGACCTAGTTATCTTTGCCTAAGTTCTTATCCCATAAGAAGGCTAAGAAGAGCAAGGTGCTAGGGCCTAGAATTGCCTACACCCTAGTATCTTGTTTTCTTGAGGAAAATGCATAGGGGGACTTAAGTTACTACTTCTCCTATGCATTCCTCTTGGACCTTTGTGCACTATCAAAATTGATTTGCAGCCTTAGAAGAAGCCGTCCACTTGACTTCATAAGCCCTAGAAGGCACTAGTTCTAGCCTGTCTCTTATTAAAGGATTGATTAAACACTCAAACAGTCTTCCTTGAAGCTTTTGCTAACTTCTACTAACCCTAAACTAGACTAATTCATTAACTAACTTGCTGTTGTTGCAAATCACTGCTACAGCCATATTAATTCATGCTAATTGTCTACATTCACCTACATAACTTGCACCTAGCTCACTCAGAAATTGCTTGTGACAATTGCCAGTCAATCTACTAGATAATGCTAAGTTTACACGGTGTTTCCTTGCAATTTTGAGCACTAGAATTTGCTGCTGTTACAAAAGATTGCTACAGCCATCTAACTGCAGCAAATTCTATGCATAAGTGACATTAAATGCGAGCTAGACATTGCCAAATTTGCTTGAAACAATTAATTATCATGCAGCCTAGTTAAAGCTACATTTTCCTATCTTTTTCTAGCAATTTCAAGGCATATTTTTTGCGGCTGTTACAAAATACTTATTGTTGTTGTAAATTGTTACATTGCTGCAACTTTATATCAGCTAGCCTATTTTTTGAAGGTTCATAGTCTTAAGAAACACTAACATCATATTTTGTACTTGAAACCTGCCATATTTTCTTTGTTGTCTTGTTCTGTGCAGGGACACTCCATTTTTACCGTTGCTTCATCCCTTAAAGACCTTAAGAGCCTTTTGACTTGAGTGACCAGTGAGAGGGGGGTTTTCTTGCATCCTTGCCTTAGTCTTATCAACCCTCTAGGTCACTGGGGATGTCTCCCTTGGGGTAACTTTGATATACTCCTAAATAGAAAGGGGTTTCCTATTAAGGTGACAGTGATAGGTCACCCCCAGTTACGACAATCTTGCATTCACTTGCATTGGGCTTTGGGCAAGTACAGATTGTGCGATAACACCAATATCTAAGAAAGATTGCTCGAAGATAACCAATATGATCTTTTCGTTTATTTGAGTGGCTGGGAGGTCATCAAGATAGGGCTCAACAATATGCTTGATATCGTGGAAAGCGTACGACATAGCCCGCTGAAAAGGTGGCTCCAACATTTTTAAGGCCAAAAGGTAATTTCTGATATGTGAAAGTTCCCTAAGGGCATATAAAGACTGTTTTGTGTTGATCAACCGGTAAAATATCGATCTGGTTATAACCGGAGAAGCCATCCATAAAAGAGAAAATGATGCTCCCGGCGCAATTGTCGATAATTTGGTCGATGAAGGACGTAGGGTAATTGTCTTTCGGACAAGATTTATTGAGATCCCTATATTCGACACAAACGCGAATTGTCCCTTGTTTTTTAGCGACAAGAACAATGCTGAAAACCTATTTGGTCAGAGGTACAGGGTAAATGAAACCTGACTTCAATAATTTTTCTAGTTCTGCCTTTATTGCTGCAGTTTTCCTAGAATGGACATGGCGAAGTTTTTGTCGCACCGTTTTTGCTCCAAGGTAAGTTTTGATTTCATGCACAACGATTGAGGGGTCGATCCTTGGCATTTCTTCGTAGCTCCAGACAAAGACGTCGCAAAATTCTTTAAACAAGGCGATGTAATTTTCAATCTCTTCAGTTGAATAATTCACGTCTATTTGTATGTTTTCCACAACACTTTCTTTTTCGGATATGTCAACACTGATGATTTGCGATATGTTTCCCAAATTTCCCTTTGAGATTGTATCCTGATAGATGGAATATCTTTCTCCATTTCATCCAGACTGGGAAGAGTGATGGTGGTTGTCGTCCCATGGTGACTCTTCGATATTGAGCATTTCCATAATGGATTCATCGGATGGAAAAATCCGTAGGATGTAATCAAAGGTCGATGATAGGGAATCCAACCAGGATGGTAACGAATAAGAATTAGACGCCAACAAATGTTGGTCGTCAGGTGAAGGAGAGGCAGATTGAATGGCGTCGTATTCGGCCTCAGCGTGACTAAGTGGCATAGTGTCACCTAGTATATCGAATTCTAAAGGACTAGGTACGATCCATGGATCAGAGGATTCAAGGGATTGATGTACCATAGTCGAAATCATATTTACCGTTGTGATATGTTGCATAGTTGGAGGAAGAGGTGTGGGGAAAGTTCCCATGAGCGAAGAATCTTTCAGTAGACCTACACCTACACTTTCATAAGTCATCTTTGAGTCCCCCAAAAATGGAATATTGTTGGTGGTTTGATTGCGAGGATTGGGTGTATAGTAATCTAACTGATCGATGGTAACTATTTTTCCTTGATAAGGAAACTGAACACATCGAAAAACCGAGGAGGCCACAACAGTCATAGCATAAAACCAACTTCTTCCTAGCAGTAAGTTATAATCTAAAGGAGCGTCGACTACTTCCACATCAACAAAAGCAGTTTTGCCCCCCAGTTGAACGACTAACGATTGTAACAATCCATGAGGTCTGAAACCTCGTCCACCAAATGCTTTTAACATGGTAGGAGATTGATTAAGACCAGGTGATATAAGGCCTTTCCAACAGGCTAAGGACATGACACAGGTTGATGCTCCCTCATCCAATATAGTGCGATGAATATGTTGATTATGAACAACAACATCGATTTGGAACACAAGTTGGTGAGAGAGATTTGATTTATAATTGTCTAGGTTAAAGGTGATGTTATTGGATGACTCAGGATCTATAGCTCCAATGGCCGCCAAGAGAGTCCTACGTTAGCTAGGGCAGTGTTGCAGAACTTCGAGAGCCGACATCGCACAAGGTGCTTGGGCCAAATCTTCAACAATGTTGTAGTTCTGGGTAGCACGAGAGTTAGGATTAAAGGTCGACTTTCAGATAGTACTCTTGGGTAGACGTAATATAGAGTCAAAGGTAGGTTTCTCAATCTGGAGAGGTCCAGAAGGAGGGGTAACGGAAGTGGAAGGTGTATCCGTTGTAGTTCCATTAGTTACACTTTCTTTACTGAGCCTTCCTGGAGGTGTGTCATATGTGGTAGTCCTGGTGGTCAAGTCTACACTGTTGAACATGTAAATATGGGTACTTGAGGAAGCATCCTCTTTAGGAGGATGACTTGGGTTTCCTCCTTGCAGAGGTGCAGGATTTTGTGCAACCAGTGATTGCTGTCGAGGAAAAGGATGCGTCAAAACATGTTGAGAGTTTCGTTTAAATAATTTTGATACTTCTTCCTGGTGGGGACAGTCTCGTGTGTAATGATCTTCAGCGCATATGAGACAGGGAAATTTTGGCTTGCGCTGTGGTTTCTTTTCAGCAACAGGTGGTTGTGGTTGTGTTTTTGTATTTTCTGTTTGATTAGTATTTTTCTTGGATTTATTTTGAATCTTCTTTTCCCCCCTTGATTGTGGTGGTGAAGTAGATTGAACTGCATTTACTTCAGAAACTTTAGTAGGGGTGGAATTTGATGGGATAGGAGTTTGCACTGTAGTCGAGGCAACTAATGAATGATTGGTTGTCCTAGTTGACTATGAGACAGGCTACGTTTTGACGGAACCGATAACACCATCCGAATGAGCGGTGGAGGATGGTTTTGATGGATCGGTTGATGTACGGGGAGTGTTTGGGATTAATTCATATAAAGTACCAGATTGGGAATAAACCAAATCTAGATATTGGTAACGAGCAATAGCTTCCTCTTCTGTAACTACACCACCCATTGCTACATCGCGAGCAATAGGAGGTAACAGGGATTTTGTGAACCATTTTGCCAACAACTGGTCAGGGATAGTAGCTTTGATCAACCGTCGTTGTCGTCTCCACTCATGAATATGATCGAAAATATGTACAGAGTTAGTTTGACGAAGAGAGGTCAAAAGTTCCTTGCCGATTTCGTATCTGATTGGAAATTGGAAATGGGTGAGGAAAGCCATGGCAAGTGAATTGAAATCTTGAAAAGATCCACGTTGTAACTCAATGTACCATTTTGCCGCTGAACCCATAAGAGTACGCTGGAAAAGACGCAAACGAATATAGACTCATCCATCAGTGAGTTTGATGAACACCAAAGATGAAATGTCATGACATGGTTATTTGGGTCTTCTTCAGGGTTACCGTCAAATTTCGGAATATCAGATGGTAATTTGGCGGGAATTACTGGCCAAAAAGGGAAGTGCAATATGGGATCGTTTGTCAATCTCGATAGATCCGATAGATCTAAAGTAGCCAAGAAGGGTAACTGTATACTCTTCATTTGGATTGGGTTGTTCTGGTTCCATGTCAAGTTGATCAAATGGCCTTAACAGTAATCTAGGGTAATATTCAACTACAATATTTCCTGAGGAGTCTACTCGGAGAAGTAGTGGATCAAGAGGGTTGGTCAATGCCGGGTTTACAGGAAGGACAAGACTTTTTTGAACTATTACAATTGCTCCCCCAGAATGTTCAATCAAAGGAGTAGCAACACTCCCAGTGTTCGAATAGTTTTCAACCTCTTCACGGAAAGTGTCTTCAGGTGAGTTAGGAGGTAAGGGTTCGTAGCCTTCCGATGGAAACCCTTGCATTCTACGTGATCGACAAAGACCTTTGTCACCCACAATACCAATCTTAAGGACAACTAGTGTGAACAAACAACACTCAATAAAAATCTAGAAAACCAACAAGCAAAACAATGACTTCTCCTAGTGAACGTACTAGTTGGTGATGAAATCCAACATCGCAAGAACAAAGTGAGAATGGGCTAGGATTGAGCGGGTGGATCAGTTACGTTGGCGGCCTACTTAACAGACTTACACCTTGGTGCAAGTTTCCTTATGGTTTTACCCATGGGTTACCCTCCGAGGAGCCCGAGTGAGTTTGATCAACATCTGATCCAAGTACAACAAAGACTTCCCTTCACCGTCACCTCACGTATAATGTTGAAGTTTAAGTAGCTTTAGAAGATATTCTTATTGTATTTGACCAAGACAAAACCCTAAAGAATATTATTATATTAATTTGTTAAGACGACCCTATTGTGCCTTTGCAAAAGTCTACCATATTGTGCCTTGATGAGTAAAATGTAAAATAAAAGGATAAAGTGACAGGTTGGCCAAGACCTAATTTTAGGCTGGCCAAACTACTATTTATAAGAGAGGTTAGCGCCTCATTTGAACACACTCACAACACAAGTTCTGTGGCTAAAGAAGAGAAGTGTGCAAGTCTTAGAGGGAGAAGCTACTGCAACTAGGAGGGGACGTTGTGGAGGTTCTTGGTCTACTTCTCAGTTATATCTTGGCTATGTTGTGTGCTACTCTTCCCTAGTCAAGGGTTTGAGGAGGATATTCTGCTTTGTTAGTTCTCTCTTGGAGAGAGGCAATGTTCTTGGTTGGTAAATCTATATAAAGGAAGATCGCTAGGTTTTGCCCCCTAGAGGGTTTTCCCAGGGTAAATCTTGTGTATGCTGTGGATGTTATTCTTTCATTGATCCTTTATATGCAGTTATTGTGCTAATAGTTTAAAAGTAAAAGAGCACTAATCTAATTAACTGCTTAAGACAAAAATTCAAAATGGAATCAAAACAAGCCTGAAAGAAGGCATTTTCATAGCACAAAAGAGATCGCTAAGAAAAAAAAGGGCATAGGAAGACTCTCCTAACCCTAGCGCACCTTTTCCCTGGAACAATTTTTAGTTTTGGACAAGTTTAGGAAATTAGGGTTTCTGCATACTAGGGTTTCTGCATTCACCCTAAAAGGAGACATCATCCACCTTGCTGGAGGACGTTGGGCAAAGTAAGACCATCTAAGAGCTCTCCCTAGGAGGGTGCATCTAGTCCTTGGATTAGAATTCCGAAATTCGAAGTTTGAGGAATTAGGGTTTCCTCATAAAACCTTAGGTTTGTAGTACTAGTTGCAGTTGCAGTACCAGTTGTAGTGAAAGTTTCTGTGAAGTGTTGAGACTGATTTTTGGTTGTCTTAGTGTGCCTTACCCTAGCAAATCTCCAGCTGTTAAAATGTAAAGCAGCTATAGAGGATATTCCTCAAGCAACTCTTCAAGCTGCACCCTTAAGCTGCCCACTTAAAGTTGCCCCCTTGCCAGTTGTCCTTCCTTAACCGCCCTCTTGTAAAGTAACTCGGCCAACTCTCCTAGCTAAGTCGGCCACCTACTCTAGCTCCTATCCTAAGATACAACAGCCCTAACCTAAAACTCCTAACCTAGACTCTTTTCTATTTAAAGAGGCAAAGAACACTACTGTTATCTACTATCTCTGTTTATTCTTGAAAATTAACATGGTATTAGAGCTCTAGGGCGTGAAAAAACTCAGTTCTGCAGTCTGCTAAGAGCCTACACAGATCCTTAGTAATTAGTCAAGCACAGTATTGCAGAGATGTCTTCCATTTCTGTAAGACCCGATGATAGACTTGAAGGGGTTTCAAACTTTAATGTTTGGAAAGCTAGAGTCCTGAAATTCTGGAAGAATATGACTTGGACAAGTTTGTGACCAACACAGTAGAAGAGCCCACCTCCAATGCAGGAAGGACAACTTTTAAGAACAATCAAGCAAGGGAAAAGAGAATCATATTTGATTCAGTCAAAGATAATATCATGCCTATTATAACACCTTTGAAGACAACAAAGGAGTGTTTTGACACTCTATTCAATCTGTATGAAAAGAAGGCACCCAATCAGAAGAGGGTTCTAAAGAATAAGCTTTGAACCCTCAAGATGGAGAAGGATGACTCTATAGCTTCATTCTTCACAAAGATCTCTCAGTTAAGGGATCAACTACTAGTCATTGGTATAACGATAGATGATGATGATCTTGTCCAGACTCCAGTGGATGGTCTTCTATCTTCTTGGGAGACATTTCTAGCTGAGATAAATGCTCGTGAAAACCAACCAGACTTTGAAAGGTTGTGGCATGATTGTTTGCAAGAAGAAGGGAGAATTCAGAGTCGAAATGGTACTTCAAAGGAAGAGAACCTTGCTCTAGTAGCAAGGACAAGGAAAGGGAGAAGATTTACTCCTCAGAAGGAGAACAGTAAAAATAGCTTCAAAGGGAAAGAGTTTGATATGTCAAAAGTAAAGTGCTTCAACTATCAGCGAAAGGGGCACTTTGCTAGAGATTGCCCAAAGATTAGAAAAGGGAACAAAGGCAAATATCGTGCTTCTATTGTTGTAGAAGATGAGTCTTGAAGAACAAAGACAAAAGAGGCTTCCAGTTATTAAGAGACCAGGAGGGAATACTATCTTATTTCAACACTCTCTGGTTCTCTTACAAATGGTGTTGAATCCTTGTTGATAGATAATGGAGATTCTAGGCATATGACTGGAAATAAAGAAGTCCTTGCGAACTTCAAGGAGAAGAAGTTCTTTGCTCAAGTAGAACTTGGAGATAATGCCAGCTATACAATCAAAGGACTTGGCTCAACATATTTTCAGCTTGAATCTGGAGGTGAGTTCACATTGAAGAAATTTTGTATGTTCCTGGACCCTGGTTTAAAGAAGAACCTTATCTCTGTTGCAATATTGGAAGATAAAGGTTACATGGTAATCTTTATGGACAAGAAAGCTCTCCTATGGTCGAAGAATCAAGAACTAAGTTCAACAATTGTGATTGGAGTTAGAGAGGGAGGCGTTTACAAACTTCCAGGACATATCCAAGCTTTGGTTCATGCTTCAGTTAGTCCATTTGAGCTGTGGCATAGAAGGTTTGGACATCTTCACTTCAAAGAGCTCCCCAGACTTCAGAAAATGGTAAGAGGAATGCCCACCTTTCAGTTTGATCATGATGGTATCTGTAAAGGTTGTGTTCTTGGTAAAAACATAAAGAAATCCTTTCCTAATAGTAACTTAAGGTCTAAAGGGATTTTGGATTTGATTAATTCAGACGTATGTGGGCCTATGTCATCTCCTTCCTTGAATGGATGTCTTTATTATGTGATTTTCATAGATGGCTTCTCTAGAAAAACTTGGATCTATTTTCTAAAAACAAAGAATGAAACTTTTAGTAAATTTCTAGAATTTAGAGCATTGATTGAAAATCAGACTGAAAAACATATACGTACTTTGAGGACTGACAATGGTGGAGAATTTGATTCTCGTTAGTTTGATGACTTTTGTAAAGAAGTAAGAATCAAGAGACAACTAACTATGCCCTATAACCCTCAGCAAAATGGGATTGCTGAGAGAAAGAACAAAACAATCTGTGAGGCAGCTAAAACCATGATGTGTGATCAAGATCTTCTCTCATCACTTTGGGAAGAAGCCACAAACACTGTAGTTTATATTCTGAATAGAAGTCCTCATGCTATTCTGGGAGAAAAGACTCCATAAGAAGCGTACACTGGCGAAAAGCCAGAAGTGGGACATCTGAGGATTTTCGAATGTCCAATTTTCATTCATATACCAAAAGAGAAAAGAACTAAGATGGAGCCTTCTGGAAAGAAATGAATTTTTGTTGGATACAATGAAACATCCAAGGTATACATAATCTATGTTCCAGGCTAAAGATTTATTGAGGTAAGCAGGGATGTAACTTTTCATGAGGAAGCTGCATTCAAGCATTCTAAAGAATCACAACAAGATATAGAGATGGAGGAACTTGAAGAGCCATTGGATCAAGTTGATACTATGAATCCAATAGAACAGATAGAGAGACCTATGGAGGTACCTCCTGCTAAGCGGAAGCCTGCCTGGTGTAGAGAAATTCCCCGAGAGGCAGAAAAACATGCAGCTCCTTCAGTTACTTTTAGAGAGAGTAATAAACCTCAAAGATTTTCAAGTTATGTGGCTCTTATGGCTCAGATTAGCGATGCAGAGCCCACCTACTATGAGGATGCTACTACGCAGCAAGTATGGAAAGATGCCATGGTGGAAGAATATCAATCCATCATGAAAAATGATGTACGAGAAGTAGTACCAAGGCCAGAAAGAAAATCTATGGTTACTTCCAAATGGTTATTCAAAATCAAGCATGCAGCTGATGGAAGTATTGAGAAACACAAAGCGATATTTGTGGCTCGTGGTTTTTCTGAAAAGGAAGGTATTGACCATGATGAAACATTCACACCTATTGCAAGGTATACTTCCATCAGGACCATCATATCCCTTGCTTCAGTTTTGGGTTGGAAACTTCACCAGATGGATGTAAAGACTGTATTTCTAAATGGTCAAGTTGAGGATGAAGTATATATAGAACAACCAGAGGGTTTCATGGTTCAAAGAAAGGAATCACATGTGTGCAAACTAAAGAAAACACTATATGGGCTGAAACAGACAACAAGAGCCTGGTCTGCGAGAATTGATAGCTATCTTCAAAGCTTGGATTTTTCCAAGAGTGCAGCTGATCCCAACCTTTATTTTAAGGTAATAGAAAATCATCCTCTAATTTTGATTCTATATGTTGATGATTTATTTCTTACTGGAGAGGAACAATTGATAGCTTAGTGTAAGAGGGAGCTCACTTCTGAATTTGAAATGAAAGACATTGGACTCATGCATTACTTCCTTGGTTTGGAGGTATGGCAAAGATCAGATGTAATTTTCCTTTCTCAAGGGAAGTATACAATTAATATATTGTGCAGATTTGGTATGCTAGATTGTAAGCCCATGTCTACACCCATGGTATCTAACTTAAAGAAGTTACATGAGTCGGATTCTGGATCAGACTTGGTGGATCCATCCTTGTATAGGCAACTTATTGGATCCTTAATGTATTTGATCCATACAAGGCCTGATATATACTTTGCTGTAAGCGCCTTGAATTAGTTTGTGTTTGAGCCAAGACATAGACATTGGATTGCTGCTAAACATCTTCTCAGATATTTGAGAGGATCCATTGCATATGGACTTAGATACACTTCCAGTGGAGGAGTGTTGCTTCATGGTTATGCTGATTCAGACTGGGTTGGGAGCTCAGTGGACCGGAAGAGTACTTCCGAATACTGTTTTAGCTTGGGTTTAGCTATGATATCTTGGTCAAGCAAGAAACAAAGCTCTATAGCACAAAGTACAACTGAAGCAGAATATATAGCAGCCAGTAACGCAAGCAGAGAAGCAGTGTGGCTTCGAAAGCTTCTTTCTGGGTTGTTTCAAGAGAGGTTAGAAACAATTGTTATCCATTGTGATAGTCGAAGCTGTTTAAAGCTCACAGAGAACCCAGTCTTCCATGACAGATCAAAGCATATTGAGATGAAATATCATTTCATCAGAGACATGGTCCAAAGACGTACCATCAAGCTGCAGTACATTTGTATTGATGAGCAGATAACAAATATTTTGACTAAGCCTTTCTCTTGGAAAATTTGTGTACTTTTGGGACAAGCTTGGTATGGTAGAAAATGTGTCCGTTATTGAGAGGGAATAGCAGCATCAGAAGACATTCTCCAATGTGAGGCCTTAAGTGGCCACCCTGAAGCTAGCCAGGGAGATTTGGAGAATCAATCAGTCTTGTGAGGTATTGACAAAAGTCAGAGGGAACGTACAACCTCTGTGAGTCAAACCAAAAGTCAAGACGAACAAGATGCTATGTAAGTCTAATGCAAAAGTTAGAGGGAACATACAACATCTGTGAGCATAAACAATCTAGTGCAAAGGTCAGGGGGAATGTACAAACTCTGTGAGCATAGACATACTAGTGCAAAATTCAGGGGGAACATACAACCTCTGTGATCCTAGTTCAGTCTTGTGAGCTTTGTATGTCAAAGCAAAAGTCAAGACAAGTCTTGTGAGTTTTGTGTGTCAAAGCAAAAGTCAAGACAAGGAAATATGAAAATTTCTCCTAGGTCTTCATGATGAGCTATGAGTATTCCTTAGAGACTGGCCACCCCTAAGTGAAATAACTCTAGTAGTTGACCATGGTTAAGGAGAATTGGATAATCACATTCCATGATCCTTATCTACATAAGGTTA
>WSFP011389501.1:0-28305 GCA_009831015.1 Picea engelmannii | reverse complement strand
CATCCCACATCTTGGGAAGACCATTGAGTACTATGTTTACCAATTCCTTCTCTAAAATGATTTCTTCAATAGTTTGTAGCTGATCTCTTAACTGAGAGATTCTCACAAAGTATGATGTTATGTTGTCATCATCATTCATCTTCATGTCATAGAGCTCATTCTTCAGACTCATTATTTTTCCAATGTTTCTTACTGAGAAGAGGTTTGTTAGGGCATCGTACATCTTCTTCAATGAGTCAAGATGGGATATGTAGGGTATCAAGTGGTATTTTATAGATTCTACTATGATACCCATAACATTGATGTCACCATCTTTGAACTTCTCCATAACTGCAACGTTTTGTGGTTCCTTCTCTTTTCCTTCTTCAAACTCTGGTTTCACGATCTTTCCTTTCATGATATCCAGCACTCTATTCTTAGCAAGGATGAGGTCAATACTTATCTTCCATACTCTAAAGTTAGAAGCTCCATCTAACTTGTTTTATGACTTCATAGAGTAAGTCATGGCTACTTTGACTTGGTCAACCCTAGATCTGACCAAAAACTCAAACTTGACGTCTTGGCTTGCTGAGAGTAACAGGATATGCGCTAGGCTAGGGCACACTGATCTATCTAGAAATTAGGTCAATCCCTTCACTTAAGGTGCCTCGATGAGAGGCTTAGGGTTTCTACAACTGCACCTGCTAGTAACCCTAGTGGCAGTGCTTTGGTGACTGCTCCTGCTAGAAACCCTAGCGGCATTTCTTCAATGAGCTTAATATGCTTCTGGCTATGTTTCCTTCCAACGGTTAGACTAAATGAAGGAGGTGTGGGCCCATAACTTGTTATAATATAATGGATGTGCTCGTTTTACCATTGAAAATATCGCTATTGTCACCTAACCATAGGCCAAAGCCACCCTCCGAGCACCTTAACCTTGACAGAGAATCACTCTGGAAGAGAAAAACCTAGGCTATATAACCAAACAAAGGGTAGCGCACCTTTCCCCAAGGATAGCACACCAACAAGAGCTGATCAAATAGTCCAAACCCTAACCAAGAGATAGTCCAAGCCAAACGTGATCTACTAGCTGCAGCAGCTACAATGGTAGCTCTCCTCCAAACCTACGCACAAAACTGGGCATTGCAGTGCACACAAATGATGCTCTGCAATTCTGAGACTGCCTTTGAGAATGAAGACTGACCTCCTGTATTTATAGTAATTATGGCTAACTGCCTTGGCCGACTTCTCATTCTGGGTATCTGTTTGTTCAATATATATTATTTCTTCTGGTTGACTTCTTCTCTTGGAGGCTAATAACCTAATACAAGTTATCTTCTTGAGCCGACATGTCTTCTAGGGTTATTATCCAATTCATTAGGGTTTCTTCTTGCTTCCCGGAGTATTCTATTCTTGTCAGGTTTACACGTGGAGGTAAATACCTCCCGTAGCTACCATAATATCAACAAGACCAAGGGTATTAGCTTTCTACTTCCATATGATAACCTCTTGAAACTTAGACTGGGCTGCGTAGGCCTCTCTTTCCTTGACATAAATATTTTTTAGATAAAGGTCTACTGCCTAATAGCATTTATGAATAGCATCTACTTTTTGATAGAGCTCCTATTGGGCAACTTCTAGCTTCTCATTGATTTTTGATGCTTGTGTTTTGAAGGCAGTAATATTTATCATTATTTTCTCTGTTAGGGTCAATTTGGCCTGCAACTGCTCAATCAAATTGTCATGCTGAGTGATCAAACCTTTGTTGGTCTATGAAATCTAGTAGAGCAGCTCAAGGTTTATCATGTAAGTGCTTCATTTGATGCTGATAACTAGCCATGATTTGTTCAATGTCCCGGTTCATCCTGCTTCTAACAGTCTATTATGTACTATATATCTCATTCTGCAATTTCTCTACCAAGGGGAATTTATGTTGCAGTTGTTCAATTAAATTGTCCATTGACCACTGATTGGAAATGGAAAAAGCCCCCAGTGAACCTGCAACTTCTTTCGAAAACTCAAGACCATCTAGGTCTCTCCCATCATACACCAGTCTTTGCCTTTTAGTGACTATTCCATCCTTTTGGTGAGATTCTCTTTTCACAATAGCTTTTCATTTCTTACTGAAAAAGAAATTTGAGGGATGCATATCTTCAGGAAATATAGGAGTAAGATCACCTACAAAAATGAGTTCAGGACTAGGATTTCCAAAGCTAGTTTGTAAAGGGGTTAATGATGTAATAGGAGAAATAATTGATGTGGAACATTCATGTCCTGTTGTATTTGGGGTGCCAACATAAGTAGTTGGCGTTGAATGAGGAATGACTTGTTCTAGATTCATGAAAGCTTCGAACCGAGCTAATAGTTGTGGATCATTCAGTCCTGCCAATGATGTTTTTATTTCTTGAAACAAATTTTCTAGACTTTTTGGTACTTCTTCAACTGTGCGCTTAGTGGAGCAACTTGGTTTAGATTTTGTGGATTTATTTTCCTATGCAGAAGGCATGGGTTTTGATTCTCCTTGCAATATATTCAACAAATTGTTATGTCTATGCTTTTGAAAGCTGAGGAAACCAGCTTGTTGGTCAGGAGGAAGAGTCTGGAATTTGCTTTGAACTTCCTCATAAGATCTAACTCCCCTGAACATCTCATCATAAGGAGAATTCTCATGGATGTATCGCTTCATGTTAAATTGGGCCAAATGATTTTCCACTATCTTATGTGGATCATGCTTCTTGAATTCGATGTCAACTAATTTTACATCTTTGAGGACCGCGGCCTCGACTTTAGAATGACCAAAATCTAATAATGTGAACATACCAACTTGAACGGGAAAACTTGGCCAAACCTTTTTCTGAGTTTCTTTCAACTCCTTGTTGATACCTCCTGCTACTATATGATATGCCAATTCTCTGCACACCAGCCTGTCAGGTAAAAACTGTGGAAGGGCATGAGGAGGAATGGAAAAACCAAATACTTTGGTATAGGAGAAATTCTCCTCAATGAACCAGTCTGCAAGTGTGCCTGAGTTCCCCATAGTATTTTTTGAAATCCTGCGCGGCGGGTGACCATAGATAACTATGTGAACTAGTACCACCACATTGTGACAGATTTCGTAAAAGAAATCTTTGGCATTTTCTTCCCATAATTTGGAGTGGTAAAAATGTATTGGCTCAAAACTAGTTGGGGTCCAACTCCAATTCATCAAGGGAAAAGGGGTCATGAAACAAACGACATCCATAATATAATCTTACATGTAAAAAGGAGCAGGTTGCCCTTTTGATTTTGATGATTTATACTCAACAATTTCCTTGGCCAAATTATCAGATAGCATTTTATCCCAATTGAAGATATAACCCTTGGCTACTTCATTCATGATGGATACCCACTCAACTGAGAAATTTGTAGGGTTCTTCTTCCCAAACAGATGACATAGCATCATGGCTATATATAACATATGAGCATCTAAGGATGTCATGTCATATATACCATGAGCGTCGACTCTAAATTTTTTCGGATGTCCCCACCAGGTCTTGATTATATCATGACCATTTCCATCGTATTGAGCGCATTCTCTTCTCTCAAAATATAGAAGAAATGTTGCATTGTAAGTATATTTAGGTGTAGGGGAAATCTTGTACGTTACTTGTATATTCTTTGGTCAGAAAGAGCCGATGATGATCTATTGGTGGCTGATGATGCTCCTGGTTTAGATGTCGACATGTTCCAAAGCCCAATTTATCATATCATTGTAGGGTATAATTCTGGGTCATGCGACAATCTTATGCAGTTCTGACTGTGCTATCGTTATAATCTTGGCTAAAAAAGACTCATCGTCTTCCTCGGCAGATTCATTTGGACAGTTGATAATCTCATGCTCTAAGATATCAAAAACCTGCTTCCAAGTTTTAATGGCGTCCGTAACTCACGGAGTTGTGTCTGATAGAACCTCTGTATTTGGATTTGAATCATCACCCGATGCATCAAGATTCTTAGCAGCTTTTTGTGGTGCCATAATCCTTAAGGAAATGGAATTAGCCTACCTGTAACAAGAGAAGTTTGTAAGCTCTATACTAAATAAAAAACTGCTAATTGCAAATGGCATAAACAATTTTGAAATTCGAAGTGATTTATTCCAAAAGTCTATCGATCTTCGTATAGCTCTACTGACAAAGAATTTATTAAAAACTTAATGGAATTTATTACCTGGTGATTCACAATATTTATTTGAAATCATTAACCTTAATCAATCATAAATATCATTAATACTTTGTCAGTTCTGCGTTCAGAAGTTTTGGATGTGACAGGATGGAAATCTCCTGAAGTCTGAATTCGCAGAGGAGATAATCTCTAAGTAATCACTTTTATGTTTTAATTAATCATGTTTTAAAACGTCGTATTAACTTTAAGTATTTCGGAAGTTCAGAATTCAGAAGTTTTGAATATAGCACAAGAGAAATCTTCCGGAGCCCGAAACTGCGAAGTGATTAATTAATACTTAATCATGATTAATTAAAGCCATTAACTATTTATTAACTCTTTGAAACACTTTTCACTTTTTGTAATTAATTTACTTCGACGCTTTGATACTTTGAAGGTTTGTGAACTCAATCTCTATTAGAACTCCCGAAAGGCGATCTCCTGGAGTGATGTGGAATAGATGACGTCATTCTTGATGATGTGTCAAGAAAAGAGGGATGCCACATGTCAATTGAAAACAAGCGAATCATCCAACGTAAAAGTCAAAAATAAGTGCCATGTGTCAACTTAAGAAAATATTTTATAAGACATGTGTCCCATGACGTGTCTGTAAGTCCTTCAGGAATTATCATGAATGGCTATCTTTGGGACTTTGGAGTTTCATGATTTTTGTTGTTTAGGTTTGTTGTAATACCCGAAGAGCGAAGCTCCGAAGTGATCATTAAAGATTTTATTTTAAAACTTAGGCGGCTTCAAAACTTTGGAGATCATTAGGACCATTCAATCAAATTAGAGTAACTCATTGACGATAGATATTGTAAGCACCTTATTGATAAATAACAACAAATGGATTTATTTTAATTTTAAAAGGTCACTTTCTAAGTTTTTTGCTGTTTGGGTAAATTTTTTGTTTCTAAGAGGCAAAATAGATAAATCTCAAAACCTCAAAATTATATTTGTTCTAACATAGGCTCTGTCTGGGGATTGTGGCTCCCTATGAGGCGTGAAAGAACAACAGACCAAGTTCCTTTATTGGGTAAATGGAGTCATTATTAATTTTTGAAAAACATCTTCCAATTTTATTTAAGAATTAATCATACATAGAAAAAAGAACTTAACCAAATCTCAAAAACCTTCAAAACATACTTAATGATTGATCTCAAGTTAGGCTATTTAAAATTTCCTTTTCCTAAAACTGATTTCAGAATTGTTTAAGATAATAAAAATAACTTTAACTAAAATATCAGTCTTCGATCGACTTTGTTCGCTTCAAGGTTAAGCAGATGTAACAATTTATTTAGGGAATCCCTAGTAGGTTCAGGATGTAAATATCACCGGAAAGAGGACTAGATAATAGAGTATGATATATAGATATGTATGGAAGCCTTACAGATATCATAGATATTTCTTCATTGCCAGCGAGCATGTTCAGTACCCAAGTGAACTTATCTACTTCTCCCATTGAATTTCCTTTCACCACTTCAATTAACACTTTTGCATTTCGTTGAGATGAGGGCAATCAATATATGAATTTACTTTCATCGTCTCTTTTGGACAAGATGGGGGCAATCAAATTATGAATTTCCTTTCACCATATGTCTTATATTTTAATATTTTGAAGTGGGTGCAATCAATCTGTATGTAACATACAAGGGATGATATCTATTTAAATTTTTTGAAAAGAAGGTTTGTCAACAATTTTAAGAATACTCTGAAACTAACTTTCTTCCAATTATCAATACACCTTCGCCTATAGGAAATTTTTTATGGGAATTTTAATCTTTTTAGGGATCAACCTTGAGCGAATTAGTCAGCTTAAAGTCCGGTAGCAGAGCTAAAATTATCAGGATTAGCCTAGACATACTTCTTCACATAAAATCCAAGGAACATAAAGATTTTTGCCCAATCTTGTTTTGAAAATATGTTTTTAAGTTTTCAGAGTCAAGGTAAGTTTCTTTCTTTCTATGAAGACTAAAAGAAGATAAGAAAGGAGAAATAAAATCTGAAGTGGAAAAGAAATTTAGGGATAGGTGAAAATTGACCCAATCATAGATTTGAAAGATCTAAATTAAAAAAAAAAAAAAACTAATCCTACACAAGTTTTTGTATTTAGTTCAGACTTCCTTCGAGCTTATTTATTGTTATTTTATTTTCATTTCATAGATGGCTTCAGATTTTATCCGCATGACACTTCAAATTATAATTTTATACATATCTGATTTTTTTTTTGGTCACGTGATAATATTATCATGAGAAAACTTCCTTCACATTCATTTCGAAAATAATTTTTTAAATTTTATTTGAACTATAAGAAGAGTAGGGACTCATACCTTATTTTCCTTTTGAAATTTCAACAAGGCAGACTATTTATTTATTACCTATTTTTAGAGAAATCAAATGTTTGAAAGACGAATGTCGAGTTTTTATTCAGCCTCATCTATTGTTCAAAAATATCTATTCTACAAAAGGAGTGAAATATAAAATATCAGATAATCCTATAAAATAGAGATGATATGTGATAAAGATGTTTTTATTTTTCGTTTTAATGATGTCAAGAAATCGTAAATTTATTAAAAATATTTACAACAAATGATCAAATGACTCAGATAAAAAGAAAAGAAAAATTGAAAATTGAAATTGCCAAAGCCAATCCAATCCGATATATACAATGGAAATCCAAAATTTAATTACTGCATGAAATGTTTTAAATAACGCCCATTGATAGGAGCGTCAAGAATTTCTCCATGAAGATTTTCCAGTGAGAATGTGTTTTTTCCCTCAGCAACTGCAATTTTGAATGGTCCAAACCAGAGATGATCGAATTTTTGATGTTTCCCTGCATCTTCCTTTCTAGCTTCCCATTTTAAAACTAAATTGCCAGGAAGAAACTCCATGTCTTTGGATTTTTTTATCAAAAAGGGATTTCATATTATCTTGGTGCTTTTGAAGCTTATCATCCACTTCTACTCTGTTCTCTTGAACTTTGATGATTTGATTCATTCTTCTCATAACATCATTTGGCTCTTCATTTGCATCCTACTAGAGTTTCATCACAGGAAGAGAAAGATTAATAGGAAGGATAACATTAGTGCCATAAACTAATTGGAAAGGTGACATACCTATAGATTTCTTGGTGCCAATTTGATTTGCCCATAAGGCGTATTTTAAGTGAATATGCCAAGCTTTTTTATTTTATGTCAAAACTTTCTTGATTATAGTCATCAAACTCTTGTTAGATGATTATTCCAACCCATTTCCCTGAGGACAATAAGTTGTAGAATGACCTAAAATAATATTGTATTTCTGACAAAAATTAATCATTGCCATAGATTTAAAAGTCTGAGCATTATCAGTAACTATTTTTCTAGGACAACCAAATCTTGCTAGGATGTTTTCTTCCAAAAAGTTTATTACTACCGAATCTGTAGCATTTCGAGTTGGAATGGCTTCAACCCATTTCGTAAAATAATTGGTAGCGATTATAATCCATCTATGTTGAGCGCTTGATTGCAGATGAATTTCTCCAATGAAGTATATGCCCCATT
The DNA here is from genome assembly GCA_009831015.1 of Picea engelmannii. Lineage (NCBI taxonomy): Eukaryota > Viridiplantae > Streptophyta > Pinopsida > Pinales > Pinaceae > Picea > Picea engelmannii. The sequence continues at coordinate 20,581 of WSFP011389501.1, read as the reverse complement.
GTTGGAAAGGTGCTTCAACTTTTACCGGAATTAAAGGTAAGGCGGGAAGATTTTGCTTACCAACAAACATTTGGCATGAATTGCAAGCTCTGACCCTTGCATTCACATCAGTAAATAATTTTGGCCAATAATATCCTACCCTTAAACTTTTGTAGGTTATTTCCCTCCAGGCATGATGTCCTCCACATACTCCTTCATGAAATTCGTCAATGACACCTTCTGTTTTAGATTCTATCAGGAAACATAACAAGAAACCCAAAGGGTCTTTCTAGTATAACTTGCCATCAATAATGCAATACTTAATTGCATGTAACTTTAAAGTTCTTTCTTTTGAAGGAGTCATGTCACTTGGACATTGAAGAGTAAGGAGATATGTAACAATATCATTGTACCAAGATGAGGAGGGAAAATTTTCTTCAATCTGAATAATGGGTGCTTGATCATCAATTTCCTCCATATCTAGGAGAGAATCATGTGATTCAAAGTTATTTATTCCAAGTGCTTTGAATTTTAATTCAGCTAACAGCCTTGCCAGACCTTGGCCTTTGACTAGTTTGGTTGGTTTCACTTATAAATCAAACTCTTGAATTTTAGCCAACCATCTACCTCTTCTTCCATCACTGTCTGGTTGAACCAAGATATCTTTAATCAAATTCGTTGGTACATAAGCAATTATTTTGGAGTGCAAGACATATGTTCGGAAGGCCTTGAGAGCCTTCACCATCGGGTAAGCTTGTTTTTTGAGAATGTCATATCTTAGCTCTGCATCTCTGAGGATTTTGCTGAAAAAAACTATTGGTTGTTCGAAACCTTCTTCGTTCTTTTGAAGGAGTATTGATGCAACAGAATGTTCAAAAGCAAAGGAGAAGATTAAAAATTATTTTGTATAGTCGGGACTTACCAATACTGGTGCTTCTCCTATAGCTTTCTTAACATGCTCAAAATATGCTTTGGTTTCTGTAGTCCATTTTACTTTGTTGTCCTTTTTTAGCATATTTGTAATCAATTTGATTATTTCAACAAAGTTAGGAATAAATCTCCTCAAAAAATTGATCTTTCCCAAAAAATATTGAATCTCTTTTCTATTTCTAGGAATATTAATTAGGTCAATAGCCTCAACTCATTTAGGATCAACCTTAATTCCATCTTTTCAAACTATATGACCTAAAATTTTACATTCTTGCATGGAAAAGTGTGATTTTAGGATTAAGAGACGGACCAAATTTTCTACATTTTTCAAAAGTTTGTCTGAGGTGCACTAAACGTTCTGCATCAAAATTGGAAAAAATTTCCAGGTTGTCTAGATAAATAACAACAAACTTGTCTCTCTCACCGATGAATGTGATATCCATTGCTCTCTAGAAAGTTGCCCCTGCATTCATTAAACCAAAAGGCATTTTATCATACATAAATGTTCCCCATGGAGTAGTGAATGCAGTCTTTTCTCTATCATCTTCATGAACAACAATCTGATTATATCCTGAGAAACCATCAATCATAGATATTTTGTTAGCCCCTACTACCTTCTCTAAAACATGGTCCATTTTTGGGAGTGGGTAGTTATCTTTAAGAGAAGACCGATTTAAGTTCCTAAAATCAACGCAGAGCCTTATTTTGTCGTTCTTCTTTCTAACAAGGACAAAATTGGCCACCCATTCAGAGTATCTGAGGGGGACGATGATTTTTGCATCAAGGAGTTTTTTAACCTCCTTTTCTATTACTTGTAGAAGAATTGGGTTTATCTGTCTAAGCTTCTGCTTGAAAGGCTTAATACCATGTTTTAAGGGAATCTTGTGTTCAATAACGGAAGTATCATAAGTTTTTAATTCATCATAATACCATGCAAAAACATCTTTATATTGTTTAAGTAACTCAGCGTATTTACTCTTTGTTTGTGCCGGGAGATATTTTGATATTTTGACCATTTTGGGATTTTCATTAGTTCTTACATTACAATCTTCAACTTCTTCGGGTTGAGGTCACAAAGTAGACTTTAATGGTATGTCATCTTGGTCAAACAACCTTTCTAAAGGGATCAAACCTCTAGAAATTTGATTGTTTTTAAGTAAGAGCATGCGGTGATTTGCAATTTTATCTTGGAACTTCTCTGGGTTCTCTCCTTCCTGTATAATCCAAGCAGGATCATTTTGATTTTCTTGATCTATATGGGTCTCAGAAAACTCATCTACCATTTTCAGGAACTGTTTGATTTTTTTATCATCTTCAAACACTTGCCAGTGTTGAACATTGTTTGGAATCGAAGGTCTATGTCTCATTTCAATATGATATTTCAGGTTCAAAACAATAGGTGGTATGAAAGTCGCAGTAGCTTTGGCTAAAGAATCAGCTTGTTGATTTTGCATTCATGGAATAGACTGAATATTAAAAGACGAGAATAAATTCTCTATTAGATCCCAAGCACAATTTCTATACGATCTCAATCTCGGATGCTTAGCTTGATATTGTTGTTTTATACATTTTACAATGAGCTCAACATCACCATAAACTATCAAATGTTCGATTTTTAATTTTCTTGCAGCTTCTAATCCTAGAACTAAAGCTTCATATTCACATACATTATTGGTATAGTCGACCTCCCATTGTAATATATAGGAGAAAGGAATAACATACTCATCACTCGGTGCCACAAATAAAACTCCAGCTCCTACTCCTTCACAAGATGAAGCACCATCAGAGAACATTTTCCACATCCCTTCTCTAACATTTATATTTTTCCTCGAAAATTCTATTTTTTGGTTTTCTCCTTCTACACATTCTTCAAAATCATCATCTATAGATAATATACAATTACCCAAATCTTGATCGAAAACATAAACTGGCTAGTTATTGGGGTGTTGAGGGTCACTTACAGTATACGCCAGTCTAGTTTCTCTGTACAGTCAAGTTAATTGTCCACCAAAAAAAGGAATTGTAACATAGGTCATGTCTAGATGAACCGATCCTCCTAGCTTGGCACCCCAAGATCTGGATAGAAGCATGCCATACTTGGCAAGAACATCAACAACAACCACATCCATAAGAATACTTTTCATAGGAACCAGAGCTAGATTTACAACTAAATCTTTAATCATACCTAGACACTTAACCTTTATAGAATCAAACGAGTATAGATCTTGATAAGGTCTGGTAATTTCAAGGCCCAAATTTTCCATGATAATCTTAGGCATTAAAATATGTGAAGCTCCTGAGTATAACATGCAATTATGAAGTAAATGATCGTGCACAGTCAATATAATATAGAAAGGAGCAACAAAATCCTTACTATTTTCAATGTGTGGCCCAAACATGATTGTAGGTTTATCATCCTACAAATTGATAACATCAGCTTGACATTCAGCATTAGAAAAATTTATTGCTTCAGAGATTTGTTTTTTATAGATCGAGTTTCTAGCAAGTTCAACCAGAGGCATTGGAATTTTAATTTTGTTAAGTTCATTTTCTAAATTGAAAGTCCCAATTGGTTTTTTAATTTCCCTAGTTTGAACTTCAACTTCCATATTTTTTGACTTCTTAGTTTGTACTACTTTAGTTTCAACTTGCTTTGCTTGAGCAACTTGCATTTCATGTGATGGTTTTGCGACTGTCACTTCATTAGCTTTATTTCGTGATAAAATATTTTTTGGTGGAATATTTGTAAAAGTTTTTTCTCTTGGCCTCAAATCATATTTATGTTGAAGCTCGGCCATTATTGAATCAATGAGACTTGTGTATGTAGTGTCTCCCAAATTGTTGATATTTCCATCATCATTAAACAGAGATTCTAGATCCAATGATTTCTCATAATCCTGTTTGGTTAGGTGGGGCTCAAGATCATCATCATTGAGGTTATTTTACTCTTCACCTAATTCATCATAATCTTGCTCCTCATCTCTCTATATGAAATTATCAGTTTCAAAGGAGCCTGAATTTTTTGATCCTCGGTTTTTTTTTTTGCCTTTGTTGTATCCGAGGATTAGGATTTCTCCTGAATTGATTTCTGACGTATGGGCCAGGTTTGCTTTTTCTATTTCCATCCTAGAAATTTTGTTCGATAAATCTTTAATAATTGTCGCCATCTCATCCATTTTTTCCTCTACGGACTTTCCAGATCCAGAGGGCCCTGCATGTTCTTTAAAACACATGGGTTCTCTTGTTTGCATCTCAACTTTAGTTTTCAACTTCCTAGATGCCATCATATTTGACTCAATCTCTATAGCATCATATTGCATTCCTGCTAAAGTAATGGATCTTCTTTCTCTCAAAAGTAGAGCGAAATCAGAATCAAAAGCCCCTGCAAAAGTGACTTTTTCAGCTAGTTGAGAAGGTTTAACTTCGGCTGGGATTTTGTGATAAAGAATATTAAATATTTGGATAAATTCTAGGACCGATTCACAAGTTTTTTTTCTCAAGGCTCTGAATTCGGTTAAGTAATAAAGATGATCTTTTTTCTCGCCCCATTGGCTTATGGAGGAAGTTTCCAAATCATTATATGATGGTATAGAACCTACTGGAAGTCCTCTGAACCAAGATCTTACATGTCCTTCGAAAGTTTGTACCAAGAGTCTCGTGTAAACATCCTCGTGCTCAATACCAAGAATATCAACAAATTGATCAAAAAATACTATATGTTCTATTGTTGTTAAATCCCCTTCTCTCGTGAATTTAGGGAGGCTCTTCATGTAATTTTCAGGTAAATCATGTAGGACAGTAGGAATAACTAAGGGAGCATATCTAGCAGTGACCTTGGCAAAGATCTTAGGGGGTTGAGATTTTCCACCAACCCCTGCACCTCCGACACCTCCAACACCTCCAGCGTCGACCATTATTGAAATTCTAGGAGAGGGAATCTAAGGACTAAAAAAGAGATTATTAAAAACTTTGAAAGACTGATCAACTGATCTTTTGACTACTTCGGGATTGTGTGAATGAAATTCAAGAAAATGACCATGAGAAGATGGAAGATCTAGATGAGGGGGAAAAGGAAAACTTGAGCTTGGTTCCTCAGGTCTACCTAATGTATAGATAGGAGAAGTAATAGGGGATGAATCTGAGTATGGAAAATAATCTTCAGGGTTTCTGGAAACAAAAACTTTTACTTCGGGAAGAGAAAGAATCAACTGAGTACTAATGATAGCAGGGATTGAAATGGATTCTTTGTTTTCACTGGTAAAAGTATCTATTAATGAAACATGGATGGTATGGTCAATCTCAAATTGTATTTCAGGAATAATTACCTCTGGAGTTTCAAGTTTAACTTCAGGTTTACTTGTTGATGCTTCTGCAGAATGAACTCGTTTAAAATTGTCTTTAAGATTTAGTTCTTCAGCGGGAATCTTAACATTAACTTGTGTAATTCTAGGTTGATGGACCTTGCCTGCTGATGTAGGAGCTTGTCTGAGATATCCCTTTTGTTTCAACAATTTTTCAGGATCCAAAACTCGCATATTCTGCTTTTCGTTTGGGTTTTTCCTAGTATTCTTTCGATCTAATTCCAGTTTTGTCTATAATGGAGTCGTCAGATGAAAGATAAAGTAAGCCTTATCCATGTATTCAATCTTTGTTCACCATTAAAGACCAAAATTTATCTTTGTCATTCTCCCAGGGAAAAATGATTTCGTTTCTCCGTCTCCGACAACAGCGCCAAAAAGATGTTGTTCCTAAGATTGATTCTAAGGCTCAAAGAATAATTTCAGGCATCAAAGGTTTTAAATGAAGTGTTTTTGTGAGTGTTTTTTTCTACCTTCGGTTTTATGAGAAATAATCTTTAAATGAAATTAATGATAAGATAGTACAGAGGTTGTATCTCGTTATCCGAGTCGCAATTATAATGTCAAATAATGTAGAAAGATTTACAAAACTATTAAAACAAAGTCAAGTATCAATTATAGATAAGTCTCACCTTGTTTGCAGTAGAGGAAAAGTAGAAGATGCACCCTTGAACATGAGATAAAAATGCAGTAATTCACACAAATCACAGGTCTTGTTTTACTCACAGTAATAACAGAGGAAAAGTTGTTACTGAATGAACCACTGATATATTATGATCACAGTAGATGTAGTACTAAATTGTGATCATTCACTCTTCAAGAACTACAGAAATAAATTCAAAGAAATGGAAACACAGAGGAAACACATAACTCAAATTGAGTGAAACTTAGAATCTTTGTCTACACTTGTATTGATATTCAAAAAAGGTTTTCTCTTTTACATTCGGAAAGAAGCAGTCTGGAATAGATCTAAAATCTATCTATTTATACAAAAATTGTTACAACTGAAAACCATTAGACTTCCCACAATATCTGCCTAAAAATAGAATACATTTCGAACGAAATAATAGCATGCAAATATTGTTGAGTTTTGTTGGCACTTCATCTGTCTCTTCATTTGCTTGTAGATGCACTCGTTTTCCTTTGTTCTTTAAACTGGGTACACATGTCCATTAAGACCACCACAATCATTTGTCTTATTGTCTTTGTCATTCAATTAGGTTGCCATGTGTCACTTCGAATGTGTTCATTGGGATAAAGAATTGCAGTTGAAGCTATCGGGGGGGGAATCAGACAGGCAACTCAAAGTTGACTCTTTATGGGATGGCTAACGGTTACGTGCAGGAGTAATTGTTCATGAATAGTATGATTTGGGGACAAGTGTCCAATAAGGAGGTGGGATGGATGGATGCGAGAATGCAGGTGGTAGGGATAAACGAAGTAAGTGACGTGTAGAGAGAGGGCAAGTGTAGGTGGTGAAAGTGAGTGTTGTGTATGTCCTTTCATTTGATCCCAACTACACTAGTTTTTCTTTGTTCATTGAATTGGGTGCACATGTCCATCAATGCTACCACGAATCTTGAAGGCTCAATTCTTTCATTCAATTCAAAGGGAAACATCTTCTTCTGTATTTTTGGAAGCTTCTCCTAGATCTAGTTCACTTCTTGGACTGTGACCTGATATTGTGAACTTGGATCAACCAACAATTCATTGATTTTAAGTAAATCAATCTGGCTCATTTGTTGGATGTGTTAGAATATAATGGATGTGCTTGTTTTACCACCGACTATATCACTATTGTCACACAACCATAGGTCGAAGCCACCCTCCGAGCACCTTAACCTTGACAGAGAATCACTCTGGAAGCAAACCCTAGGCTAGATAGCCAAACAAAGGGTAGCGCACCTTTCCCCAAGGATAGTGCACCAAACAAGAGCTGATCAGATAGTCCAAACCATAACCTAGAGATAGTCCAAGCCAAAACCGAAATCTGATAGCTACATCAGTTGCAACGACAGCTCTCCTCCAAACTTGCGCACAAACTGGGCAACTGCAGTGCGCACAAGTGTTGCTCTGCAATTCTGAGAATGCCCTACCAGAATGAAGACTTGCCTCCTATATTTATACTAATTCTAGCTAACTACCTGGGTCAACTTCTCATTCTAGGTGTCTATTTACTTAGTATATAATATTTCTTCTGGCCAACTTCTTCTCTTGTAGGCTAATAACCTAATACCAATTAACGTCTTGAGCTAACTTGTCTTCTAGGGTTATTAGCCAACTCATTAGGGTTTCTTCTTGCTTCCTGGAATATTCTATTCTCGTCAAGTTTACACGTGGAGGTAAATACCTCCCGTAGCTACCATAATATTAACACTCCCTCCTATCTAGGGAGGTATTACAGGTAATGGTCTTCATCACAAACATACCATTCACCCGGTAGCATCAACATAGTTGTATAGACTATCTCATGACTACATCATGAGCACCATCATCACCATCAGTGTCATCAGCTGCATCATCTCTCGAAACCATACTCTATCTGAGTAATTAGACATGATGTTGGATAAGTCACTCACACCACAGAGTGACACAAGATCCATTCTTCCAATCTGGACATATGTCCTAGAAAAATAAATGTCCTGAACCATTTTCCGTCTGGGAAATCTTTGTCCATTGATCATCCATCTAGTTGATAATCATTTTCAACATTGTTGATAGTCTTCAAGGCAATCAGAACAATATCATTCAATAGAACACAATTGTGTCTATCCATAGTAGTACACAACTACAATCCAGTGGTACACTACCACACCAAGTAGCACACAGGTACTTGATCAGTGACGTATAGTCACAAACAGTGGAACACATCCACCATAGTAGTATACAGTCTTCATAACAATCATCTGATATTAACCTGCACAGGAATAATGTTATGATATAAAATGAATCATCTGGGCCATTCTTGCACTCACATCTGTGAGATCTTGGAAGAGCATCTGCCCTCAAAACATAAAAACATCAATGATGAGCTATCTGTACTATTCTTCTCAAGCAAGGAAGAATAATTGTCCTGATTTATGAGCCTAGACCATTCCCCACCCTGGGCCATTCCTCCGACACTAGACAAAGTGTAAACTGGAGAGAATGAGTATGCCCTAAGAAATGTCTGTCCCTGATAGTTGAACCTGGACCATTCCCCACCCTGGGCCATTCCTCTGACACTAAACAAAGTGAAACCTGGAGAGAATGAATCTGCCCTAAGGAATGATTGTTTGGACCATTTCCTAAGGAAATGACTATCCTACACCAACCTCCAAAATGGACCATTCCCCATGTTAACCACAATGCGAAATCGTTGTCCGGAGAGGCAGGCCAGTCTTCTTAAGTAACCCTCAAGAAGAGAGACTGCCCTAGACCATTCCCCATGTTAACCATAATGGGAAATCCCTGTCTATGGTACATCAGCAATCCATCGAATCATTTTGATTACAAAAATGACCGTTCGATCTGGACCATTTTTCGAACTGGAAAATGCCTGTCCGTCAGAAATATCAAACCACTTTCTGAATCTAGAAAGGAATTGCTCATCCTAGACCATTTTTCGAACTGAAAAGTGATTGTCCATCAATCAATAACACATCAATGCTCCCTCCCAACTTGGGATTCATCTCTTCCTTTTTCAATAAGGAAGAGATCTCCATGAGCTCCAGCTTGAGTACGCAAACTCTTTCATCTTGGACAGAAGTTTTACCAAAATGTTTTCTTATCTTCTCATTTGTGGAGATATATATTGGAGAACTACTTTCTCCTTTCTAGACTTCATCACGAAGAATGTAATGCTTGATCTCAAATGTACTTCGGTCTGGAACACTAGTTTTCTTTGAAGGGTTCATATAGCTCTGATCAATAAAGTATATCATTGTTGGATTCCTCTTGGTTCCTGCTAGCTCACAACATCGTGGCAAGGGTCAGACTGGAACATATCCATGTGGAACTTCTTATGTCATCATGATATCTTTGTCATGGATTGGCAATCGATCATCTTGATCTTCTAAGTAATCATTCTGATACAATATCTATGTTATAGAAAGTCTTCACCATGCTTTTGTTGTGCATTGAAGGTTCTACAACAAGTTGTCTTCTTCCATCAACATACAAGGGTCTCTTTCTGGTATACCTCAAAGCCTTGAGGTTTCTCTTCATACGCTCTTTGTTCAATTGCTCTGGAGAACAATCTTTGCATTTATCTGATGTAGAACTCCAACCCATGGATATCGCGGATGATATAATGACTCATGTAGAGGTATGTATGGTTTACTGGAACAAGTAATCATCATAGTCTTCTCCCTCCATCTGGGAGAACCTCTAGTTCTGGATCTTGCAATGCTTGCATTCATATACATTGTTCTCCATCAAAACTTTCAGTTCCTTTGCTTGATTGCTTTTAGTGAGTTCATATCAGGTTGGTAATCTTGTGATTCTTGATATAATGACTGGTTGTTCTAGCTTCTCTTTCTTTCTTGGAATCTTCATGTTCTTCCTCATGTTTTTCTTTAGCTCTTGGGTCCATGGAGTTTCTTATAGRTTCCATGCCCTAAAGATTCCACTTCTTCCTTTCATCATAGGATCACGAATGTGTATGGACAACCAGGGATACTTTAAGGCTTCTCTTCRAAGAAGACTTATTYKAAGGTTGAACTGAACACGTACTGCCTTTCATGGYTGCTAACATGGATATATACTTCATCATCTTCAATGGATCATAGGATTTGCTCCCTCCTAATCCTTGCTTCATGTATGAGTGCATGTTTTTCTTTTGCAAATATATAATCGACTCCCTCCATCTAACAKAATCCATGCTTCCATCTGCATTCTTATTKTCTTCAGCAAAGTGTCATAAGTCTTTCCCCAATTTCCTCTTGATTGCTGACTTCTTTCTGTATTTGCTTTTTCTAGGTTTCTTCAAGATTGATTCTGATTTTGGMTTATCTTGTAATAGCTTCCACATGATTTGTTTGATGYATTTCATCCTTTCATGTCTATTATCTAACTTGTATAATGATAGCAATCTTTATCTTGTTGTTCTTCCATAGGTATAGTTCTTCTTGGAACATATTATCTTCTAAGAGATAGACTATGCAAACAAGAKATGTACAAGAAATAAGAAGAGTATTGTTACCTTGTCTTTAGAGGAAGAAGTTTGTTTCATTCTGCTTAGTCTTCTTTGAAGGTTCCTTTTCTTCGGCAACTGATGCTTCGTGTATCTCCTTCCTTTTCTTTAGCTCGGGACAATGATTCTTGTAGTGACYGTATTTTYGACARTTGAAGCATTGTATTTCTAACATATCTTTCTCTTKATTTGGCTTCTTCCRTGAGCCAAACTTCCTTTTGTTCCTAAAATTCTTGAATCTTGTTGTGAAGGYTTGATCATCGTATTTCTTTTGAGGTTTCTCTTTTGCACTAATCCTTGATTCTTCTTGTGCACARCAAGTCCAAAGTTCTTCAAATGTAGGATACTCCTTCCTTGTGTTCATGCTTGCRGMAAATGCATCCCATGTCTTGGGAAGACCATTGTGTACTATATTTACCAGTTCCTTCTCTRAGATGATCTCTTMAATAGCTTGTAGTTGATCTCTTAACTRATAGATCCTCACAAAGTATGATGTTATGTTGTCRTCATCTTTSATCTTCATGTCACRGAKCTCATTCTTCAGACTCATTACTTGTCCAATGTTTCTGAYTGAGAAGAGGTTTTTTTAGGGCATCGTATATCTTCTTTGATGAKTCAAGATGGGAGATGTAGGGTATCAAGTGGTGTTTTATAKAATCCACTATGATACTCATGGCATTGATGTCACCATCTTTGAACTTCTCCATAACTGCAACRTTCTGYGATTCTTTCTCTTTTCCTTMTTCAAACTCTGGTTTCATGATCTTTCCTTTCACAATATCCARCACTTTATTCTTAGCAAGGATGAGTTCAATCCTTGTCTTCCACGCTCTGAAKTTAGAAGCTCCATMTAACTTGTTTTCCGACTTCATGGAGTAGKTCATGGCTTMTTTGACTTGGTCAACCCTAGATTTGACAAAAAAACTCAACCTTGACGTCTTGGCTTGCTGAAAGTATCGAGAGATGCGCTAGGMTAGGGTGCACTRGTCTATTCRRAAATTAGKWCAATCCCTTCACTTAAGGTGYCTCAAYGAGAGGATTAGRKTTTCTAYAACTGCATMTGCTAGTAACCCTAGCAGCAGTGCTTTGGTGACTKCTCCTGCTAGAGACCCYAGCGACAGTTCTTMAAYGAGCTTAATATCCTTATGGTTATGCTTCCTTCYAGYGATTAGACTGTATGAAGGAGGTGTGGGCCCATAACCTRTTAGAATATAATGGATGTGMTCATTTTACCACCGACAATATCACTATTGTCACCCAACCATAGGYCRAAGCCACCCTCCAAGCACCTTAACCTTGATAGAGAATCACTCTGGAAGCAAACCCTRGGCTAGATAGCCAAATAAAGGGTAKCTCACCTTTCCCCAAGGATAKCACACCAAACAAGAGWTGATCATATATTCCAAACCATAACCTAGAGAYARTCCAAGCCAAAACCGAATTCTTCTAGYTGCAGCAGCTGMAACGACAACTCTCCTCCAAACTTGCGCACAAAYTGGGCAACTGCAATGCGCACAAGTGTTGCTCTGCAATTCTGAGAATGCCCTACCAGAATGAAGAYTGGCCTMMTGTATTTATACTAATTCTGGCTAACTGCCTGGGCYGACTTCTCATTCTGGGTGTCTATTTACTTAGTTTATAATATTTMTTCTGGCCAACTTCTTCTCTTGTAGGCTAATAACCTAATTCCAATTAACCTCTTGAGMTGACTTGTCTTCTAGGGTTATTAGCCAACTCATTAGGGTTTCTTCTTGCTTCCYRAAATATTCTATTCTCGTCAGGTTTACACATGGAKGTAAATRCCTCCCGCAGCTACCATAATATTAACAAGATGGTCGCCTRAGTATTTTCCTTGTTCTTTCTGGAGCTTTGMTGGTTCATTTCTATTTCAATCTGCCCCAATGCCTCTGAGATATTATTTCCTKCGATTCAATCAATTTTTTATTTATTGAAGATAATGCCTCCAGACAAGCCTCTTTTACATCTCTGGCAAGTTTCTTTCCTTCTTCCAAATTTGTTTCCCRGGCTTTTAGGGCCATTTCTCCTTTTACTTATTCAGAATGAGAGAGAAGGGTAAGACCAGGGGTATTAGMTTTCTRCTTCCATATGATAACCTCTTGAAACTTAKAYTGGGCTRTGCATGCTTCTTTTTCCTGGACATAAATATTTTTTAGAGAAAGGTCTACTAYCTGATAGCATTTYTKAATATCATCTACTTTTTTATAGAGCTCATGTTGGGAAACTTCCAGCTTCTCATTGATTTCTGATGCTTGTGTTTTGAAGGCAGTAATATCTATCATTGTGTTCTTTGTTAGGGTCAATCTGGCCTGCAGGTGATCAATCAAATTTGTCATGCTGAGTGATCAAACCTTTGTTGGTCTGTGAACTCTGGTAGAGCAGCTCAAGGTTATCATGTAACTGCTTCATTTGATGTTGATAACTAGCCCTGATTTATTCAATGTCCTGGTTCATCCTGCTTCTAACAGTCTGTTCTGTACTATATATCTCATTCTACAATTGCTCTACCAAGAGGCATTTCTGTTGTAGTTGTTCAGTTAAATTGTCCATTGACCATTGGTTGGTAGTGGCAAAATCCCCTAGTGAATCTGCAACTTCTATCACAAACTTAGGACCATCTTGGTCTCTCCCATCATACACCAATATTTTCCTTTTAGTGACTACTCCATCCTTTTGGTGAGATTCTCTTTTCACAATAGCTTTTTGTTTCTTGTTGAAAAAGTAATTTGAGGAAGGCATCTCTTCAGGAAAGATAGGAGTAAGATCGCCTACAAAAATGAGTTCGAGACTAGGATTTCCGAAGCTGGTTTGTAAAGGGGTTAATGATGTAATATGAGAAATAATTGTTGTGGAACGTTCTTGTCCTGTTGTATTTGGGGTGCCAGCAGAAGTAGCTGGCGTTGAATGAGGAATGACTTGTTCCAAATTCAGGAAAGCTTCGAACCAAGATAATAGTTGTGGATCATTCAGTCCTGCCAGTGATGTTATTATTTCTTGAAACAACTTTTATGGACTTTTTGGTACTTCTTCAACTGTGCACTTAGTGGAACAACTTGGTTCAAATTTTTTGGATTTAGTTTCCCATGGAGAAGGCATGGGTTTTGATTATCCTTGCAATATATTCAACAAATTGTTTCATCTATGATTTTGAAAGCTGAGGAAACCAGCTTGTTGGTTAGGAGGCAGAGTTTGGAATCTTTTTTGAACTTACTCATAATATCTAACTCCCCTGAACATCTCGTCATAAGGAGAATTCTCATGGATGTATCGCTTCATGTTAAATTGAGCGAAATGATTTTCCATTATCTTATGTGGATCATGCTTCTTGAATTCGATGTCAACTAATTTGACATCTTTGAGGGTTGCGGCCTCGACTTTAGAATGACCAAAATATAATAATGCGAACATACCAACTTGAATGGGAAAAGTTGGCCAAACCTTTTTTTGAGCTACTTTCAACTCCTTGTTGATACCTCCTGATACTGTCTAGTATGCCACTTCTTTGCACACCATCCTGTTGGGTAAAAACTATGGAAGGGAATGAGGAGGAATGGAACAACCAAATACTCTGATATAGGAGAAATTCTCCTCAATGAACCAGTTTGCAAGTGTGCCTAAGTTCCCTATAATATTTTCTGAAATCTTGGGCGGCGGGTGAACATAGATAGCTATGTGAACCAGTACCACCACTTTGTGACAGATTTCATAAAATAAATCTTTGGCATTTTCTTTCCATAATTTGGAGTGGTAAAAATTTATTGGCTCAAAACTAGCGGGGGTCCAACTCCAATTCATCAGGGGAAAAGGGGTCATGAAACAAATGTCATCCATAATATAAGCTAACATGTAAAAAGGAGCAAGTTTCCCTTTTGATTTTGATGATTTATACTCAGTAATTTCCTTGGCCAAATTATCAGATAGCATTTTAGCCCAATTGAAGGTATAACCCTCGTCTACTTCATTCATGATGGCTACCCACTCAACTGAGAAATATGTAGGTTTATTCTTCCCAAATAGACAACAAAGCATCATGGCTATATATAACATATGAGCATCTAAGGACGTTGTGGCATATATACCATGAGCGTTGGCTCTGAATTTTTTCGGATGTCCCCACCAGGTATTGACTATATCGTGACCATTTCTACTGTATTGAGTGCATTCTCTTCTCTCAAAATCTAGAAGAAATGTTGCATTGTAAGTATATTTAGGTGCAGGGGAAAGAGCCAACGACGGTCTGTTGGTGGCTGATGACGCTCCTGGTTTGGATGTCGACATGTTCCAAAGCCCAATTTATCATATCATTGTAGGGTATAACTATGGGTCGTGCGAAAATCTTATGCAGTTCTTACTGTGCTATCATTCTAAGCTTGGCTGAAAAAGACTCATCGTCTTCCTCGGCAGAGTCATCTAGACAGTTGATAATCTCATGCTCTAAGATATCAAAAACTTGCTTCCAAGTTTTAATGGCGTTTGTAACTCGTAGAGTTGTGTCTGATAGAACATTTGTATTTGGATTTGAATCATCACCTGATGCATCAAGATTCTTATCATCTTTTCGTGGCGCCATAATCCTTAAGGAAATGGAATTATGCTACCTGTAACAAGAGAATTCTATAAGCTCTATATGGAATAAAAAACTGCTATTTGAAAATGGTAAAAATGATTTTGAAATTCGAAGTGCTTTATTCAAAAAGTCTATCGATCTTCATATAGCTCTACCTACGAAGAATTTATTAAAAATTTAATGGAATTTATTCCCCGGTGATTTGCAATCTTTATTTGAAATAATTAACCTTAATCAATCATAAATGTCATTAATACTTCGTCGGTTTTGCGTTTGGAAGTTTTGGATGTGACAGGATGGAAATCTCCCGAAGTCTGAATTCACGGAGGAGTTAATCTTTAAGTAATCACTTTTATGTTTTAATTAATCATGTTTTAAAATGTCGTATTAACTTTAAGTATTTCAGAAGTTTTGAATATAGCACAAGAGAAATCTTCTGGAGCCCGAAACTGTGAAGTGATTA
Organism: Picea engelmannii; assembly: GCA_009831015.1. Taxonomy (NCBI): domain Eukaryota; kingdom Viridiplantae; phylum Streptophyta; class Pinopsida; order Pinales; family Pinaceae; genus Picea; species Picea engelmannii. The sequence goes on along the minus strand of WSFP011389501.1, from coordinate 5,093 downwards.
ATTAATACTTAATCATGATTAATTAAATTCGTTAACTATTTTATTAACTCTTTGAAACACTTTTCACTTTTTGTAATTACTTTACTTTGACGTTTTGATACTTCAGAGGTTTGTGAACTCGATCTCTGTTAAAAATCCCAAAAGGCGATCTCCCAGAGTGATGTCGCAGATATGATGTCATTCTTGATGACGTATCGAGAAAAGAGGGATGCCATGTGTCAATTTAAAACGAGCGAATCATCCGACGTAAAAGTCAAAAATAAGTGCTACGTGTCAACTTAAGAAAATATTTTAAAAGACACGTGTCCCATGACATGTATGTAAGTCCTTCGGGAATTATAATGAGTGGCTATCTTCAGTACTTAGGAGTTTCAGGGTTTTGTTGTTTAGGTTTGTTGGAATACTTGAAGCGTGAAGCTCCGAAGCAACCATTAAATATTTTCTTTTAAAACTTAGGCGACTTCAAAACTTTGGAGATCATTAGGACCGTTCGATAAATTAGAGTAACTCATTGACGATAGATATTGTAAGTGCCTTATTGATAAATAACAACCAATGGATTTATTTTAATTTTAAAATGTCGCTTTCTAAGTTTTTTGCTTTTTGGATAAAAATTTTATTTCTAAGAGGAAAAATATATAAAGCTCAAAATCTCAAAATTATACGTGTTCTAACACATTTAATGCATTCAATTTCAGATCTCAAAAATACTTCCAAGTGACCTCAAATAGTAAACTAGGGTTGTTGTCACTGAATAATTTTACATTGAAATTATGATAGAAAATTATAGCGGAAACACAAAGATCAGAGAGAAATCATCCATGCACAAGAGACACAAATTATGTTCAGTAAAATATTCCAGATTGAGAAATCTTCCTTTGTTGAAATTTTCCTCCCCAATCTCCTTGCCACAAGTGCTCACCCACTTGTGCCAACTCCATAATGTCACAATGAGATGTGATGAGTGTCTCTGCACATTGCCTCTCATTTTATAAGAGTCTAATCAGTGAGTTTAGGAACCCCTTCTAAACTCAACATTAAATTAGAATTGTTTATTCCTCCAAATGGGTGTGAAGCCCCAACTCCATACAAAGGGGGTTTTTACAAAATAAAAAATGCAATGTGAGTACCAACAAAAATTCCCACTTGCCCGACACCAAGGCCAATGTGGGAATACCTCCCAATGCTACAAAACATCAACAATCAAGACCATTGGGTCTTCGTACACACAACATATCATTCAATACTCAACATTTGTTAGATCTTCCTTCGAATTAAATGGCCATTGTTGATTTGTTATCGCTAGCCACTGAAACGTTCAACACTACCCTGAATCTCAAAAACCATTCGATCTAGACTCTAATTAAATCTCAGTTTTCGATCTATTAGCTTGATGGTTTCATCACGGGTCTAAGGCATATCATTTATTCATTTCAAAATTTTGTGGCCTCCAAAATACACCTTTACGTTCTGCTGTGCTTATTTTGCACCCATACTTACTTTTCAAGCATTTCACTGCGGGTCTAAAGAATTTGCATTCAAACTTCTGCGACCTCCAAAATACACCTTCACATTTTGTCGCACCCATTTTTCATCCCTTCTTAGAAAATTTTCAAGCATTTCACCACAGGTCTAATGAATTTACATTCAAACTTATGTGGCCTCCAAAATACATCTTTGCGTTCCGCTGCACTCATTTTTCACCCATACTTAGAAAAATTTCAAGCATTTCACTATGGGTCTAAGGTATTTTCTTGATTCACTTGTATATATCTACGACCCCATTTGTCTAATTGATTCCTCGAACGTAAACAATTTCTTATGATTCACCATGTTTCATGAGACATCTTTGTCCGACTGATTCATTCTTGATACTTACTCAATTTTTGAGATCTCACTGCAGTTCCAAGGGTTCATGCTCATTTCATTATTTCTTCACATACTCCCAATTCTCCGCCACTCCACAACAATCCACTTTTGTCTTGATACTTGGTAATTTTTTCAAAATATCATCGTGGTTCGTGGTCCTTTGATCTTAGTCGTTGATCTTGAATTATTAACGGTCAAGATTTATTATTCTATACATACACCAGAATATGATTATTCCAATCCATTGTGTTGATGTTGTAGATGAGGTGGCTTCAGTGTGGACTTCTTCTACATGTATACTGGATGACATGGCATCAATACATGTCCTGACGCATAGCACTACACGTGGCATATGTAGAGTTGCTTGTTATGGCATTGGCATGGTACTGACGTGGACTCCCTCTGATGTGGTACTGGACACATGGCGTTGATGTCGCATCTGAGCTTTCCCACTGGATATCAAGCCCCAATCCTTCGATCTTAGTCATTGATCTTTGATGATCAACAGTCATAATTTTTCCATTTCCAAGTCCACATCTTTCAACGACAAAAGTTATCGTTGTGCATAGGGTTTTGTAGCTCTTTCGCTCGCATTCAAAAAAAAATTGTTAGGCTTAGTCGGTGCATTCTTGAGCTTCCTATGTGTCGTTGGAATTAAACTCCAACTCCTCCATTATTTTTAAGACCTACAATGGGATTATCTTATCCTCCTCAGAATTCAAAAACTCGTCTTGACTTGGTTATAAATTTGAGTGCTTCCTCAATATGTTCTTGTGTTTCAGTAGTCTCCCCCTATTAGATATCGTTCCTTGATTTCTTTTTTATCAGGGTTATCTGCATAACTCCTCTTCTACTGTACAAACTCATTTGGGTTGTCTGTTCACACAACTCCTCTTCTCACCTTCATGCATAAACTCATTAACATAATGCATAGAGGCATTCATACTCTCCCCATGTCTTTGACATCAATGATATTGATGACAGATAGTCTCCACCTGTCTGTGACATTAATGACATCCATGATTGTCACAATCATGTCTACCTTTGACATCAATGACAACACAATTTCAAACATTTATTCTTGAAAAAGAGAAGAGATATAAAGTTGTTTCCACACACTTTTTGTTCCCAAAAAAGAGAAGAAACATTAAATTGTTTCCATGCACTTTTTATTTCCTGGCCTCCCTACACAAAGTAGGAGTGCCCTTTTTAGGTTAACTGGCCTTCTTCCACATGTTGGGAGTGCCTTTTTTTAGGTTAATTGGCCTCCATGCACCTCATGTGAGTGTCTTTTTAAGGTTAGGCCCTCCCTATACACGATGAGAGTGGATATATTTTAGGTTACCTAGCCTCCCTTCACCATGTGGGAGTGTTATTTTTAGGTTTCCTAGCCTCCATACACAAAGAGGGAGTGACATTGTTAGGTTACCTAACCTACATGCACAAAGCATGAGTGCCTTTGTTAGGTTTTTTGAACTCCTACACAAAGAAAAAGTGAATTTTTTAAGCTTCTTGATCGAGATCTTTCACAAATTGGGAGTGCCCTTTTTATATTTCTTTTCCTCCTTTCATAAAGAGGGAGTACCCTTTTTAGGTTTCTTAGCCTACTTTCATAAAGCGGGAGTGCCTTTTTTAGGCTGACCTCCTTGCAAACATTGGGAATTATTTTTTTTAGGTTACATGGCCTCCCTATACTAGGTAGTGTCATTTTTAGGTTCTTAGCCTTCCTACACAAAGCAAGAGTCCTCTTTGTTAGGTTTCCTAGTCTCCCTGCACCATAATGAGAGTGACCTTATTAGGTTTCTTGGCCTCCCTAGACAAAGTAGAAGTCCCATTTTTAGGTTTGTTGGCCTCCCTACATAAAGAAGGAGTGCACTTTTTAAGTTTTTTGTCCTCCCTACACAAAGCAAGAGTGCCATTTTTAGGTTTCCTAGCCTCCTTGCATAAAGTATCAATGATATTGTTCGGTTACATAGACTCCTTATACCTTGCAAGACTACCCTTTTTAGGTTACTTTACCTCCATGCACCCCACTATAGTGCCCTTTTTTTAGGTTTCTTAACTTCCTCGCACAAAGAAAGATCACCCTTTTCAGGTTTCATGGCCTCCATGAATAAAGTGGGAGTGCTCTTTTTAGGTTTCCTTGCCTCCATACACAAAGAGAGAGTGCCCTTTTTAGGTTTCCTAACCTCATTGCACAAAGTGGGAGTGTCCTTTTTAGGTTTCTTGGCATCCTTGCACAAAGTGAGAATTCCCTTGTTAGGTTTCTTGGCCTCCCTACACAAAGTGGAAGTGCCCTTTTAAGGTTTCCTAGCCTTCATGTGCAAAGTGAGAGTGCCCTTATTAGGTTACTTGGCCTCCTTGCACCTCATGTGAGTTCCCTTTTTATCTTACCTTGCCTCCCTGTACCTTGTAGGGGTGCCCCTTTTTACGTTTTTCGACATCCTCGTAACAAAGTGCAATGTTGTTGTTAGGTTTCCTAGCCTTGTTTCTCATAGTGGAGTACCCTTATTAGGTTACGTAACCTCCTTACACCTCATGGGAGTGCCCTTTTTAATTGTCCTGGCCTCCTTGCACCCTAAAGGAGTGCCTCCTTTTAGGTTTCCAAACATCCTTGTGCTAAAATAGGACTGTTTTTGTTTGGTTTCCTAACCTCCCTACAAAAATTAGGGATTCCCTTTTTGGATTTCTTGGCCACCCTACATAGAGAGAGTGTGTTTTTTTTAGGTTTCTTGGCCTCCCTACACAAAGAAAGAGTGCCCTTATTAGGCTTCCTAGCCTCCTTTCACCCCACGAGAGTTCCCTTTTTAGGTTTCCTATCCTTCCTACACAAAGTGGGAGTGCCCCTTTTAGATTTCTTGACCTCCCTGCATAAAGAAAGAGTGTGCTTTTTAGGTTTCTTGGCATCCCTACATGAATCAAGAGTATACTTTCTAGTTTTTTTTTGCTTCCTTGCATGAAACAAGACTTCCCTTATTAGATTTACTAACCTTCATGAACAAAGCGAGAGTTCCCCTTTTAGGTATATTGTCCTTCCTACAAAAAGTGTGCTTTCCCTTTTTTGGTTTCTTGGATTCCCTACACAAATTGGGAGTGCCCTTATTAGGTTTCTTGGCCTTCCTACACAAAGTGGGGTGCCCTTTTTAGGTTTCCTAAACTCCTCACAAAACATGAGTGACCTTTTTCAATATCCTCATCTTCCTACATAAATTAAGAGTGTCATT
>ML855432.1:5100-17635 GCA_009831015.1 Picea engelmannii | reverse complement strand
GTCAAGTGGGCAAGTGTAAGATCCAAGCAGTTGTTAGAAATAAAAGGAATCAGATGCATACATTCAATGGTTTTGATGATCAAAGTGACACATACCATGATACCTGGACTAATTACCTCATGGAGCAAGAACCATCTCTGACAGAGGACCAAGCCGATGGTGATGGATGTTGTTGCTGCTAACAAGACAAAGGTGCTGGAAGAAAGAAAAGGTGGGCCCTCCAGTGCCATGCTAAAGTCAATCCTGCTCTCGGTACTCCATGTCTAGGACCTGTGGGCCTCGAGACATGATCTCCTAGTTATCCCTAAAAGTGGGGGATAACAGTACCGTTTTGGGGCAGGAAACAGGGGGGGGTGTTTCTTGCAACTTAGCTTAAGCCGATTATCCCCCACTTTTAGGGATAACAAGGAGATTATGTCTCGAGGCCCACAGGTCCTAGACATGGAGTACCGAGAGCCAGATCGACTTGAGCATGGCCCTGGAGGGCCCATCTTTTCTCCCTATCAGCGCCTCCACTTTGTCAGCAGCAACAACAACATCCATCACCTTCGGCTTGGTCCTGTATCAAAGATGGTTCTTGCTCCATGAGGTAATGAGTCCGAGTATCATGGTATGTGTCACTTTGATCCTCAAAACCTTTGAATATGTGCATTTGATTCCTTTGTTTCTAACGGGTGCTTGGATCTTATGCTTGTCCACTTGACCATGTTTGGGGGGAATGACAGGATGCCCTAGCAAGCTTATGTCCATAGGTTTTGAGTTGCCACTGGGGGGATTTCTGAAAAGCCATCGTCCATTCCCGTCATACATACCACTTTCCATCTTATTTCCCGCTCACCCATCCCATTACACTGGTCTGGGCATAGGGTTGGCCAATCATTTAGGGGTTGTACCTTACCTTGTGGGAAGAATGAGAAAAAAGGGCATGGGAAATAAAAGCAGCTGACAATAAAAGCCTAAGAATAAAACCCCGAGATGCTTCGCCCAGAGATCCCCAAGAAAGCAATAAAAATCTTCTCAGCAAGAAACAGAGGGACCCGTAAATAATAAAACAAGACCTAGTTGAGGGATAGGGGGTCTCATCACAAGCTAGCCTATTCCATGGGTACTGTTATCCCCCACTTTTAGGGATAACTAGGAGATCATGTCTCGAGGCCCACAGGTCCTAGACATGGAGTACCGAGAGCCAGATCAACTTGAGCATGGCCCTGGAGAGCACATCTTTTCTCCCTTTCAGCACCTCCACTTTGTCAGCAGCAACAGCATCCATCACCTTCGGCTTGGTCCTGTATCAGAGATGGTTCTTGCTCAATGAGGTAATGAGTCGGGGTATCATGGTATTTGTCACTCTGATCCTCAAAACCTTTGAATATGTGCATTTAATTCCTTTTGTTTCTAACAAATGCTTGGATCTTATACTTGTCCACTTGACCATGTCTGGGGGGGATGACAGGATGCCCTAGTAAGCATGTGCCAATAGGTTTTGAGTTGTCACTGGGGGGGTTTCTGAAAAGTCATCATATGCTCCTATCATATTACCACTTTTCCATCTTGTTTCCTGCTCATCCATCCCATTACATTTGTCCGGGCATTGGGTTGGCTAATCATTTAAGGGTTGCACCTTGCCTTGTGGGAAGAAGGGGCTAAAGGCCCAGAAGGTAAAAGCAAGCTGGCAAAAGATTAAAGCCTAAGAGATAAAACCTCGAGATGCTTCGCCCGGGGATCCCCGAGAAAGCAGTAAAAAGCTTCTAAGCAAGAAACAAGAGGGACCCATAAAAATAATAAAACAAGACCTAGTCAGAGGATAGGGGGTCTCATCACGAGCCAGCCTATTAGGTCCATGGGTACCTAGCAGTATAACACTACTAGCAGTTGGTTACCATGCCAGGGCAGTGGCTCTTGGTTGCATGGCCAAGAGAAAGGGGGTCTCATCACGAACCGGCCTCTCATTTCTGTGAAAGTACTTGTGGGTAACACTGCCACCACTGGTCACCACGCCAGGGCAGTGTCCCCTGATTAGCCTCTTGAAAGAAAAAGCAATAAAGAAATAAGAATAAATGGCATGAATGGGCTTGGAAACATTTGCATCCAGGACAGGTGCAGCTCGCCTTCTACGAAGTCACCCACAGGTAAGCCTTGCATTTCCCTGCTTTCACTGCACCCCTTGTCAGGACATCCCTTATCCACCTCACCCATTTACATGACTTGGATTTAATCTCTTCCGGAAACATCCATTTTCCAGTGGACACTAGCCCAATAGGACGCCCTGCCACCTCCTCCAAATTTGTATTGCAGATTTGTATAATGTCTTTGAGCACTTGACTGGGGTAAAGGGGGTTTTATGCACATGTTTAATAATATTGATAATGAGATGTGATTGACATTGCTATGATCCCTGTGACTTATGAGCCCATGGAGGGCGTAGCTGTTGATGTGCAGGATCATGCCTGACGGACAGGTACCACATTGGACAGGTACACATGGGGAGATGATTAGTTCGAACCTCCATGGGGTTGAAGAACCCACCAGATGGATGTTGAGACCCCAGCAAGGGGGAGAGACAGAACAGAGGGGTTTGCACCGAAGAAGAGGAGGACGTTCCACAGAGGCACCGTAGCAGAGCCTTACCTAGGGGGGGTTGTGCCCTCTTCATTGGAACGTTGGCCCTGGAAGGCCCAGGACGTCACCCAGGATGCCCATGACATCATCCAGCACTATGAATGTTTTGGGAGGCAGCTACGGTAGTTTTGGCACGCGTGGCAGGTTGGAGAAGCACAAGGAGGGTAACGTTTTGCTCCAGGAGGCTGCATTTTCCCTAGAAAGGGCTAACGTCACCCTAGAAGGGGCATGACATCTCACTTTTTCTTGATTAGGGTTTCATTTATTGCATTTAATGTAAAACAGTATTATTTTGGTATTTTGGCCTTGTCGGCCTTTTAATGACCTAATTTTTAATAAAGGTCATTGGTATGGTATATATTGAGGGTTTTTACTCTCATTTTTTCATCATCGTTCACTCACCACTTGGTGAGGTCTGAAATTTGCGTCCTATTCTAGGGTTTTGGCTGAAATTCTAAGGTGCACTTGTTGAAGGAAGCTTGTTTTGGCTATTTTTGCCATTTCTCTTGGTGGAAGGTTTACAACTAGGGTATGGCTATGTGATTTCTTGGTTAAATGTAAGTGAATTTCTGCAACACTTCTTGATTGAATGGTTATGGTACTATTTACTTGCATTTGTTATTATAATTTGCTGAATTAAAACCCTAGTTGACAACCACATGCTAAGGTCCTTGTCTCATGTCCCTACCAAGTTAAAGAGCCTTTTGACTTTGTTGAAATTAGATAGAGCCTTTCCATAGCAACACTCTAATCCTATTCTTCTAGCCTAGCCATTTTTTACTTGTTGTTGAGTTAAGGAAGGAGAAAACGCACTAAGGCCTAGGGTTTCTACAACTTAGTGAGTTGTTTTCCCTAGGGTTTGATTGATGAAGCCTTGACATAGCAACACTTCATCATCAAACTCTCTTGTCCTTAGCCATCACTCAAGATAGTCGTTTTGTTCTTATCGATGAGTTGAAGAAGGAGGAGAAAGCACTAAGGCCTAGGGTTTCTACACCTTAGTGAGCCTTTCTCCCCTAGGGTTTCATTGTTGAGGTCTTGCCTTAGCAACACCTCAACATTTAACCCTCTTATCTTTAGCCATATCTTTTCTTGCTCAAGCTAGCCGTTTAAATTTGTATTTTGAGCTAGAGAAGGAGGACGACGCACTAGGGCCTAGGTCATCTACACCATAGTGAGTCGTCTCCCCTAGGGTTTGACTTGTTGAAGCCTTGCTATAGCAACACTTCAACATCAAAACCTCTTGTCTCTAGCCCTGTTATTATCATCACGACCCTTCAACATTTGTAGCCCTTTTTGACTCCATTTGCCCAAATCTAAGACCTCCATTGTTTGAGTACCCTTGATCACATACTACTTCTAAACACTCTTGAACAACCACTAACCCTTCTAACCCTAGCTTAGACTAACATCTACTAACCCTACTGCTACCATTGTTTATTTATGCTATACTTATATCATTGAAGCATTTATATCTTTACAAGCAATTGAATGATTAGCTAAGGCGTTGCTTCTTAATGTTGATATTGTTACATTGAATGCCAAAGTTTCTTTAGCATTTATTGCGAACTGATATTGTAATCATTGTTATTGTGTAAACATTGATTTACTTCGTCAATATTATTGCTCAATTGCTTATTATCAGAAAGTCATCGATTATAGGAAGTACTAACCAACAAGTAAGCTTGCACATGTATAGTTTCTTTGTTGCTTTGTCTCGGGCAAGTACACTTCTTGGTTATTACTCCTGGTTACCTTTTATCTTTATTGGCTATTAAGCCGGACTTTCTGATCGGTGGTGACTTGTGAGGGGGGAATATTTACTTATCCATAAGCCTTTTGCCTTCTCAAAACCCCAGGTCACCGAGGACGTCTCCCCTGGGCTCCCTAAACAGAAAGAACGTTCCCATTGAGGTGACAGTGGTGGGATTGGTTCAGTTACGCCAGTTTGACCTCCTTTCATTCGTCTATTATCTTGACTACAAACTGTGCGATAACGGGTACTTAACGGTATGACACTACTAGCAGTTGGTTACCATGCTAGGGTAGTGGCTCTTGGTTGCATGGCCAAGAGAAAGGGGGTCTCATCACGAGCCAGCCTTCTCATTTCCGTGAAAGTGTTTGTGGCTAACATTGCCACCATTGGTCACCAAGCCAGGGCAGTGTCCCTTGGCTAGCTTCTTGAAATAAAAAAGCAAATAAAAAGATAAAAAAAAATAAGACAAGACCTGGTTAGAAAATGGGGGGTCTCATCACGAGCCAGCCTATTAGGTCCATGAGCATTTAGCGGTATGACACTACTGGCATCTGGTCACCACACCAAGGTAGTGGCTCTTGGTGGCATAGCCAAGAGAAAGGGGGTCTCATCACGAGCTAGCCTTCTCATTTCTGTGAAATGCTTGTGGCTAACATTGCCACCACTGGTCACCAAGCCAGGGCAGTATCCTTTAACTAGCATCTTGGAAGAAAAAGAATGAAGATAAAAGGCATGAATGGGCTTGGAAATATTTGCATCCATGACAGGTGCAGCTCACCCTCCACAGAGGCACCCACCGGTAAGCCATCTCTGCTATCATTGCACCTTTTGCCCAGGCATCCCCATCCACCTCACCCACTTACATGACTTGGATTTAATCCTTCCCAGAAACATCCCTCTTCCAATAGACATTAGCCCAATAGGACGTCCTGTCACTTCCTCCAAACTTGCATTGCAGACTTGTATAATGTCTTTGAGCACTAGACTGGGATAAAGGGGTTTTATGCACATGTTTAATAATATTGATGACTAGATGTGATTGACATTGCTATGATCCATGTGACTTATGAGCCCATGGAGGGCATATCTGTTGATGTGCAGGATCATGCCCGACAGACAGGTACCACGTTGGACAGGTACACATGGGGAGATGATTAGTTCAGACCTCCATGGGGCTGAAGAGCCCACTCGATGGATGTTGAGACCCCAGCAGGGGGCAGAGACAGGGAAAAACGTTTGTACCAGGGAAGAGCAAAAGAATCCACCAGCAGTAGCTGAGCAGACCAGTACCTAGGGGGGTTGTGCCCCCTTCACTGGAACGTTGGCCTTGGAAGGCCTAGGACGTCATCCAGGAGGTTCATGACGTCATCCTTGCTTCATTGACGTTTTGGCAAACAGACAAGGTTGTTTGGCATGTATGGCAAGTTGGAGAAGCCCAAGGAGGGCTAACATTTTTTCTCCAGGAGGCTACATTTTCCCTAGAAAGGGCTAACGTCACCCTAGAAGTGGCATGACGTCTTACTTTAGCTTGATTAGGGTTTTAGTTTATGACATTTTAATGTAAAACAGTATTATTGTGTATTTTGGCCTTGTTGGCCTTTTGATGACCTAAAAAGTAATTAAGGTCATTGCTACTGTATAAATTGAGGGTTTTTACTCTCATTTTTTCATCAACTTTCACTCACACATTAGTGAGGTCTGAAATTTGCGCCCTTCTTAGGGTTATTGGCTGAAATTTTGAGGCACACTTGTTGAAGGAAGGCTTTTCTTGGCATTTTTGGCATTTCTTCTTGGTGGAAGGTTTACAACTAGGGTATGGCTATGTGATTTCTTGGTTAAATGTAAGTGAATTTCTGCAAAACTTCTTGATTGAATGGTTGTAGTGTTGTTTTCTTGCATTTGTTATTATAATTTGTTGAATTAAACCCTAGGTGACAAGCACATGCTAAAGGTCCTTGTCTCATGTCCCTACCAAGTTAAGAGCTATTTGATTTTGTTGAAGATAGATAGAGCCTTGCCATAGCAACACTCTACTTCTATTCTTCTATAACCTAGTCGTTTTTATCTTTGTTGTTGAGCTAAGAAGGAGAAAAATGCACCAAGGCCTGGGGTTTCTACACCTTGGTGAGCCGTTTTTCCCTAGGGTTTGTCTAGTGAAGCCTTGCTTTAGCAACACATCACTTACAAACTCTCTTGTCTTAGACTTTATCAATCATTATTCAAGCTAGCCGTTTTTATTATTGCCATTGAGCTAAAGAAGGAGGAGAGAACACTAAGGCCTAGGGTTTCTACACCTTAGTGAGCCTCTCTCCCCTAGGGTTTCATTGTTGAGGCCTTGCTTTAGCAACACCTCAACATTTAACCCTCTTGTCTTTGGTCTTTCATTATCATTTCAGTCCTTCAAACTTTGCGGCCTCTTTGACTCCATATACCCTAGCAGGACATTGATCTAAGGCCTTGTGTATTGAGTACTTTGATCACAAACAACTTCTAAACACTTTGAGCAATCTCTTACTAACCTTTCTAACCCTAGCCTAGACTAATCTTCTAACCCTATTACTGCTACCTTTTACTTGTGTTATAAACATACTCATTGCAACATATATTTGTCTTTAAAAGCAATTGAATGATTAGCTAAAGCGTTGCTTCAAGTATTGTTACATTGATGATAAATTTTCCATTGTTTATTGTGAAGCTTCATTAGCATTTATTGTGAAGTGATATTGTGTAATGATTGCTATTGTATAAACATTGATTTACTTCATCAATATTATTGCTCAATTGCTTATTATCAGAAAGTCATCGATAATATGAAGTACTAACCAGCAAGCAATCTTGCACATGTAGTTTCATTGTTGCATTGTCTCGGGCAGGTATTCTTATTGGTTACTATTTCTGGTTATCTTTCATCTTTATAGGCTATAACTCGGACGTTCTGCTCGGTGGTGACTTGTGATGGGGAAATTATCAATTAGCCTTGCAAAACCTTTTGCCTTCTCAAAACCCCAGATCACCGAGGACGTCTCCCCTGGGCCTTACCTCCCTAAACAGAAAGAATCGTCTCATTGAGGTGACATTGGTGGGATTGGTTCAGTTACGCCAGTTTGACCTCCTTTCATTCGTCTTTTATCCTAACTACAAACTGTGTGATAACAAAGCCTAAGTCAACAGAGAAATAGAAGAAAAAGGTGTTGAGGGGGGACTTAATTAATTAATAACTCAACTTAGGAGGAAAAGCACCTAGCTTAAGTGATGTCAACGAAGAATTAGATCGGGAAAATATAAAAGGAGGAATTCAACCTAATTCCTCATTATGTTATGTTTTGATGTTGAGAACAATTTTCAGAGGAGGAAATCGACCTCTTTGATGTTTTGTGGATTTCTGGAAGAAACCACCACCCAGATCAGTTTCAGTGTTGGAAGATACACCCTAGCCTATCAGAGATACCATCTAGATATTTCACCGTGCTAGTTCAGGAGTATTGAGATCTATTGCAGAGATTGCGTAGTACAGCCAGTGAGGGCACAAGGGTTAGAGAGGGTTTTGTGTAGCTGCACAAGACCAGGGCTTATCTCATCGATTCCTTCTGACCCAGTTGAGGATCAGCCAAGGCGCTTCTTTTGAGCCACCAGTCATCCAATTCTGACAGTGGAATATACTAGGTCTCATCAGACAACCAGGAAGTGCACAACTCTTGAGGAGGGACGTTTGGGGTTCCAAGGGGCTTTTCGGATCAGATCAGAGAAAACCCTTCCGACCCAGTACAGAGGAGGCTACGGCGCACATTTCGAGACAGATATCAGTGGATTCTGTCGGTGGAATCACTAGGGCGCACTCCCAGAGTCTAGGAGGTGCGCAACTCCCCAGGGGATGTCATATGGGGTTCATCCAGAGCTTCAGGGAGCTGATCTTCAATCCGACAGTTATCAAGAGGAGCCTAGAGGCCAGGGCGCTCAGTTTGGAACAGTTTTCAAGTTGATCGGTTGAGTATAGCCACCAAGGCGAGTTTGTCCAGCATTTCCAGCAGTTGTCGTGAGTTTCCAGAACTGCATTTTGAGGATCTATCCTTACATGTGCAGATCTATCGACATCTTCTGATAACGGGTATTTTGTATTAGTTGCATTGTATTCCAGTGATGATCCATGAGATCAGGTTGATGATTATTTCTCTGCTTTCCGCATATCAGTTGTATTGAGATTGTGATGGCTCATTACTTCGCATGCACCATATATACTGTTCAAACTTTATTTGTATGACACACACATGCAAAAATAACCAAGCATGTTAAACAATTAACTAAAACAAATCTAGAAACCCCCAGAGTATTAGATCCGAGAGTAAAAACACTAGTTCAACAGTAGATATCCAGATCGGCCGGATTTGGGATATTTCAATGGTATCAGAGCCTTCTTCCTGCCAACCTGTGAAGAAGTGTTTCTCATGATCCCATGATTCCAGGAACAGATGCAGAATACCCAGAGGACCAAGGACATATTGGGGACGAGTACATTCAGTTCCGTAGGGGACATAATAGAGACAGAAGAGAAAGGAACAGAAGGGACTATACTCCCTTCCACACTCAGTCAGATACAAAGCCAGAGTTAGAGGACACAGATCACATCAGCTCTGACACAGAGGCAAACATAGAGAGGACTATGTGTGACAGACAGGAAACACCAGAGGTTAGGGGGAAAGGCCCCGAGACACATTTTGACAGTACGCAAGCCATCTTGAATGACCTAGCCAGAGGACAGCAGGACATGATGAACGACATAACACAGATGGTCATCAGCACATAGATGATCCAGCACAGCGTGAGCACTATGGGTGCCAATTTCGTAGGAGGAGCGAGTGGTTTAGAACACTAGGGAGGTGGGGCCAGTGTGTCCAGTGGATCTCAGGGCAAAGCGAGTGGACACCCTTCACCTAACTATGCTTACACATCATCTGGGAGGATTCCCCAACCATTATATCCGCAGTTCCAAGGGGGACAACTGCTGGGACAGCCAGGGCAGGCAAGAGGGCAGCCAAGGCAGGCAAGAGGACAGCGAAGTCAGGGACAGGCAGTGCCACATGACCTATTTGGAGAGTACAAGAGAGATTATTTGGCACTAGGACCAGAGTTCCATGCAAACATGAGTTTGCTAGACTATTGTTCGATCAGGTATCAGAACAGACCGCGGGAGGCACCGAGAGGCAGTGCGCAAACTCAAAACATGGATTTCATCAAGAAAGTGGGAAAGTTGAACATTCCTACTTTCGACGGGTCATCACGATGCTTAGCTCAGGCATGGGTACAAAAGCTTGACACATATTTCATGCTTAACCCGATGACAGAGTCAAAAGCTCTCAGCTTCGCCACCTTGCACTTGGATGGGGAGGCCCACAAGTGGTGGTACCATGGGTTGGTAACCTTGGGTCACAGCCACATTACTTCATACTTGGAGTTCACCGAGAGGTTGATGGAGAGGTTTGACAGGACAGATCCTGAGCTGCATTTCAGGGATCTTACACAGTTGAGACAGCCAAGGTCAGTTGAGGCCTTCATCACAGAGTTCCAACGGAAGGCAGTGGCCGTATCAAATATATCAGAGCACACGTTGGTGATGTTCACCGAGGCATTGACGGAGCCATTTAGGGGTTGGGTTAAGGCTTTCAAGCCTCACACCCTATAGGAGGCCATTGTGTGCACGAGAGAAATGGGTGTTTAAATTAGTGCAGCTGCAAGAGCCATTCTTCTGGAGGATGGCATAAGACCCTAGTTGTAGACTAGGGCCCTCAGCACACTCCTGGCGTTTCTTGGTATGAGACCAACCAGTGAGAGCCATGGCAAAAGACCCTTGTGAGGGCCCCCAGTAGATGACTAGGGTTTTTGGTCTAAGACCAAGCAGTAAGACCCTAGATGTGTTCTAGGGCCCATGGATGTGTTCCATGGAATCCTTGCCTAGTGCTTGGATTGATCCTTGGATGTGTTCCTTGGTGGTTTATATAAGTCCTTAGATGTGTCTAGGGCCCCTAGATGTGTTCCAGGGAACCCTTGCTTAATGCATGGGTTGATCCTTGGCCTTGTACCTTGGTGGATAAAACCCTAGATGTGTTCTAGGGCCCCCAGATGTGTTATGGGGCAACCTGGTCTTTGACCAGGTAGATCTTGGTGTAATACCAAGATGTATTGATGTGTGATCCTCTTCCTCTCTCCCGAGATGGTTCATGAGACTTAGGAGTGACTATGAAGATGGACATGACCACATTGTTGATGTACCCCCTTATGCAGTAATGATAAAGTTTATAGGTCACTATGAAACTCATGTGGACATGTTTTTCCATTATGGAACCCCCCTTGACTTTATCTTAACACGTCCCCTCTTGTTGTTTTGCTTTTCCTCTTGGTTTATGTGATTGGGTTCTATTTTATGTGATTGGGTCTTATTTTATGTGATTGGGTTTTATTATATGTAATTAGGGTTTTAATTAATATTAATTGACATATTAATTAATATTTATATTAATTAATATTTATATTAATTAAATGTCAATAATTAATTATAATTATAATTACCCTAATCCCTCTCCCTAACTATAAATATGACCCTACCCTATTGCATTTTACACTCACACTCACTCTCTCCTCACTCTCCTTGTTGTGGCTACCTCAGTGACACTTCTCCCTTTTTAGTGCGGCCTCCTTTTTGTTTATCAGTTTCAGTTTTGAGTATTCTGTATTGGCTGAAAGTTCTCCTTTACGGGTCTGTTGATGGTTGATGGTTGGATCCGCCTCTTTTAAACTTTGAGGTGCCTTCTAGAGCTATCGGACTTGCCTTCTAGAGTTGACGAACCTGTTCCTTGCTGTCGGACCTGTGTCATTAGCAGCTGGACTTATTCTGTGGGTGTTGGATCTCTCTTTAGGGCCACGGACCTGTGTACAGGTGTTGCGGCCTCTATCTGAGCTCTCTCTTTTGCTGTGTGGGCTCCCTTCTAGCTGTCGCGTGAAGTGCTGAGATCCCTGTGGGGGTTAGCAGCTTGCTGTCCAGTTTTCTGAGTGAGGGTTTTGCTGTTTGCTAGTGGAGGGTTTGCTAACCTGTTCAGTTTTCATTCCTGTGCTATATCATTGTTTTCTAGTGGAGGGTTTGCTAGTGGAGGGTTTTCTGCTGGGGTTATTTGTTGTTAACACTGTGGTTTTATTGTTGTGTCTTTGGGGTCTCTATCTATGGTAAAACTATCCCACAGTCCTCTTTGACAGAGATCAAAAACTAAAGTCTGAGCATATTTACAAAGGCATACATCCACACATGTGATAGGTACATCTCTCATTGAATCAGGAGGTAAGCTAAAAGTGTATTTTTATACTCAGAAATATTGTTTGTTTCAGATATGTTTATATCTCTTCTTCTTTATGCTGATCTAGTGAACAGAAAAAATCTTAAAGCATTTTTTGTTTTGAATTTTCCCTAATTCTAACATGGTTTCAGAGCTTAGGGTGTGAAAAGAGCTCAAGAATTGCAGACTTGAGCCTACGTAGATCCATTCTTTAGGGTTTTTTTTGCAGATCAGCAGCATGTCATCTTCATAATCTGATCCAGAACTTAGCATGGCCTCTTCTTCAGTCAAAGATGAAGATAGACTTGAATGGGCCTCCAACTTCAATGCTTGGAAGTGTAGGATACTCAACCAAGGTTGCAGGGGAGCGNCTCGAACCCGCTCCCGAATCACGCTCCCAAGGGGAGCGTTCAGGGAACGCGCTCCCAAGTGCACTTCCTGAACGCTCCCCTTCGGGAGCGTTTTTAGGGAGCGCGCTCCCTCATCAAAAACAACGCTCCCTAGTTTTTGAGGGAGCGTCCAGGGAGCGAACGCTCCCTGAGGAGGGAGCGCACGTTCCCTCCTCAGGGAGCGTTCGCTCCCTGAACGCTCCCTGAGCGCTCCCAAGGGAAAAAAACGCTCCCCGAAACGCTCCCTAAGCCCACGCGCGTGAGGAGGAGGAAATTGGTCATTTTTTGGTTTTTTTTTGTATTTTTTTTAAGAAATGACTCATGGAAAAGGTAGCCTAGGGTTAGCTAAGACTACTAAACACTCTTTCACTCCCATTTCTCTCATTCTATTTCACATTTCATCCATTTCTTTGCTAAGAGGGTTTTGACTCTTGAGAGGGTTCTTGCTAGTT
>ML855431.1:9064-28307 GCA_009831015.1 Picea engelmannii | reverse complement strand
TCTTTTGTATGGGGGCATCAATCCCCCAAATAATTGATCCAGATTATTTTGAGAATGAAATGAAGGAGGACATATAATAAGTAAATACACAAATATATTGCCAGAAACACAGAGATGCATTAATGCATAGTTTTTATTAATGACATAAATGTACATAAGCTGTAAAAATACAGTGTGAATGAACTCGCTAGAATGGTGACAACTTATCTCTCAGAAGATATGTGATGGCTATGCTCATTTGCATGAAGATGATGCTTACAATGAGGCTCCAAAGGCCTTTTTAACTTAAAGAAAATCCAAAACCCTAACCCCGGAAGATGAAACGCCAAAAGGTTTGCGGGCCCCAATGGGGGTAGTTGATAAGTCAACTTCCCAAATGCATAAAGTTTGCACATGATTTCAATTTTGGGTGCATGATAGATCATTGGAAAGGTCTAGCCGAGGAAAACATATTCCATTTGACCTCGCACACCTTCAAATACAATCTAGGCACTGTCGAGCCCAAAAAACATCGTTTAGGGCCTCAAAACGGCCCCGAAAGTTTAGGACCCGAAAAATTGTAGAAAAATTGCCTATGTGGAAACCCCTGTTTTGAGCCAATGGAATAGGTGGGTGGCCACCGATTTCCACCTGGATCATTCTTCCCCCCTTAGGAAGCAATGTTCCCCATTGCATCAAGTTCCCGTGGAAGATGGGGAAGCTTTTGTTGAATCTGAACCTTGGTGAAGTGCTTAACTTGCTAAAGAAGTTGTCCTGCTTAGCTTGTTGAAGGTTGTTATGAACCTGGTGTTGGAGGGGTTGGATTCATTCAACCAATCTAGCTACATGATATACCTGAGTGTGGGAGGACTCTATAGGTGAAGATGCAACAAGAGGAGTATGAAGGGCTTTGTTGTAACTTTGTTGGAATGGGTAGTGTGGACGCATCCCTGTGTTGATGCAAAATATCGTGTAACATGAATCCTGCCTGCAAAGGATTGCAATGCATTATAATATTTCTACTACTATATTATTTAACTAGTAGGTGGGACCCCTTATAAAAGTTGCAATAAGTTTACTTCGCTCGTTTTTTTTAGAAAGAAATGCGACCTACAAACAATTCGCTAAATTAAAATACAATGTCGTATTTTATTCTTCTCATATGCATGAATGGTTTCTTCGTTAGAGACTTGGGAGACTTCTTATCCTCATATTGTGTTGAATATGTTGTCTCCATGATAAAAAGAAAGAAAAAGAAAGTGAACTTCCTTTCACACCAGAATTATGCCATTATCATTATAAGTTTAAAAATTTATATATTTTAATTTGACCTATGACATATTTTTTAAAAGAATGGTCAATTTATTCTATGCACACATATATATATATATATATCACATCTGGTATTATACAAGGTTGTCACATGCAAAGTGTGAATGAACCCGACTTAGAGTTAAATTTATATATGTTATGGGTATCTTACTTCATGTCGCTTGGTTGGTAAGTTGATATGGATGATATATAAGCAATGACAATTTACAATGGCTGTGAATGTGGTATATTGCATTGGATATGATTGTGGGATTGACGCATAGTACCAAGGCTCAAATTGAAGTCTGAGTTGGCAAGCAAGTGATTTCCATCGTGTAGATTTTGGTTGGATGTTGTGAAAGGTTGGTAAGAATTGGTAAATGTTGAAACGATGTGAGTTGATGGAGAGTTAATGAACTCTCGTTGGTTTTCACTCCTTGGGATACCACCTTTCACATTGTTGCTTGTTGGAAATGGCCTACTACTATTAGTCGAGGGTTTGTAGATTCTAACACTGTGGTGGTTGGATAACGATCTTGGGCTTAGCTCTCATGGATATTTAGCTTACTTCGACAAGTATGGACACTTTCGACTTCTAATGCATCAATGACTTGCTTTGTTCTGATAAATTTTGAATATTGGCTCAAGTTGTTTGTATGCAATGTGTTTGTTATGAGAATGACTCTCTGTTGGATTTTAATGTTGTGTAAGGTAAATTATTTATTTTGAAATTGATATGAAAAATAATATCAACAGGGAGAACTCTTGACTTGGGTTTTGCATTGAAACTTATACAATTGAGTTTAAAGAAATAAGAGTTTTATGGATGAGGAAAATAGTTTCATTATTGTTGTTTGCATTTGGTTTTTCATGGATATGGCCTGATGTTAGATACTGCGGGTTCCTTATTATGAATATGGATTCTGTTCTCAAAACAAATGGAAGTTTGCAGTGTGCTCCCATCCTTCTCATTTTGATTATCTATGTATCCGTTCTGGAAGAAATGTGATTTATTTAAAAAAAAAGGAGGGGCTCACTGTAATATCAGTTCAATTTTGGTTGGGGCATATATGTATATTTTGATTACTTGCTCACACATATTTCATGTCCTTATTGGCCAAATCCACCAATAGATTTTAAATTATAGTGTTGTGACTTTGAAGGAACTTGAAACCTAGGGTTTTGATTTATACTCCTATCTCGACCCGTTTAATTTGGAATTAAAAAATATGACCCTACCTTCAGTCTCCAGAATTTTGTTATCATCATGGGAGTGTTGACTGGAAATGATAAGCCTATGTGTGAAATCGACTTAATATTTTGTGTTGGTATTTTGTTAGCATATTGGCTTCGAGTCTCATTTTTGCAAATATTTTAAAGGGAAGCTTCTCTTTAAAAAAAAAGGTTTTGTAGTTGACAATATATATGGAAAATATATTTATCAACACAAGATGGGAATAATTCTGGCGCCCTAGAATAGATGCATTCTGTTACTATGGTCACATTATTTAAAAAAAAATGTGGTTCAAATGGTTAAAATTCAGAAGTTTGAATATGACTCTTTTCACAATAAATTATAAAGAAGTGCTTTCAGACTGTTGTTGATATATTTTAGTGAACTAAATGCAAAAGACAAATACATAGTTATATTTTGAGTTTTGAATTGACCGCATTTGCTGATATTTGAGGAATGATATTTTTATGTGGAAAGAACATTGATCATTATCATTTCCCTCCATAATTTTATTTTCCGCAAATTATAAATCCCTCAATTTTTCCCAAAATCATTTTATTTTTCCATGTTCTGTTCTAAAAGAAATATGATTTTAAAGAAATTCTGTATTTGGAAAAGGAAGTTCTAAACTTGAACAATGAGCATTATTAACAAGACTTAAAATTGAGTATGAAGATGTCGTGATTATTTTAATGGATGAGTTAATAATGAGTTTTATTTAGAACAATAATCATTTGTTTCCTTTTCATAAATAACACTTTTCATTCATTATAAATCCAAATCACATCCTGATCCAGATTTATGAGTGGAATGAAATGAAAACACAGATCTATAATATTAACACAGAGACACAATGAATAATAATAGATATACAATAAAACTTGACTTCTATTCAATAATAAATATGTTGAAACTGTAAAATGTAGACTGAAACAAGCTTGCTAGAATGGTAGCAACTTATCTTTGATAAGAGATGTGGCAGTTACGCTCATTCGCAAGAAGATGAGTACAACGAGGCTTCAAAGGCCTTTTACATCAAACATGAATACCAAAACCATAGACATCCAAAAACCTAACCATAGGAGATCAAGCGCCAAAAGTCATGTGGGCCCCGTTGGGGTAAGTTGGTACATCAACTTCCCAAGGTCATAACTTTTGCATACGATCTCTGTTTTAGGTGCACGATAGCCCATTGGAAAAGTCTATCCAAGGAATACACATTATGCTGTCACAGTCCAAATTAGACCACAATGTGATTGTGTTCGGCCCAAAAAATGTTGTTTAGGGCCTCAAAACGACCCCAAAAGTTTAAGACCTAAAAAGCTAGAAAAAAACTACCAAGATGAAAACTGAAACTGCCAAGATGAAATCTGTATGTGAGCCAGT
This sequence comes from Picea engelmannii, assembly GCA_009831015.1. Taxonomy (NCBI): domain Eukaryota; kingdom Viridiplantae; phylum Streptophyta; class Pinopsida; order Pinales; family Pinaceae; genus Picea; species Picea engelmannii. The sequence goes on along the minus strand of ML855431.1, from coordinate 24,397 downwards.
TGGAAGAGGTGTGTGGCCACCGATATCCACTTAGATCAATTATACCCCCTTAGGAAACAATGGTCTCCATTGCATTGATTTCCCCCTTCAAATGAGGAAATTTCTGTTGAATTTGGCTTCGGGAGAGCCACTTGCCTTGGTGCAGGAGATACCTTGCTTTGACAACACGATAAAGATGAAACTTTTGTTGTCGAGTGGCCTTGACCTGTGTGTCCATGATATGATTAGTGGATGCATGTTCGATGCAATTAGGGTTGAGATATGTCAGTGTCAATTGTTCTTCTACCTCTGAGGTGTCTAATAATGGTGGAAAGTATGCCCGAAGGAGCTCCACATTAAACATCGGGTGCAAGCCAAGGAAGGGGGGAATGTTGAGCTAAAAACAATTCTCACCCACAACCTTGGTGATGGTATATGGTCCATATTGGAGTGGACGAAGCTTTCGATGGGGTCTTGTAAGGTGTTCTTTCTACAAGTGCAACCGAACTATATCTCCCACCTGAAACTTGTGTAGCACTCGATGTTGATCATGGCGCTACTTGTAGTTGGAATTGGACTTATGAAAAATATCCTAAACATGTTGGCGGATGTGATGGATTCATTCAATGGACTGATTTTGTTCGTGGTATGCTTCTTCCTCTGTGGACACAAGGGGTAGTGCAACATCCATGGGACCCAATGGTTGAAATCCCAACCCCACCTGAAAGGTGTTGTGGTCAGTTTAGCTATGTATGTATATGTTGTAACCGTGTTGAACATAGGGAATACTCTCATCCCATGTTTGCGGATGATTGGAATTGTACATGCACAAAATATGCATGATAATCATGTTGATGACCTCAGTTTGGCCATCCATTTGGGGGTGGAAGGCCGTGGATTTGGTGAGCTTGGTGTCCAGCCGTGACCAGAGGCTTGACTAGAATGTGCTGAGGATATGGTTTTCCTGATAGGAGATGATGGTTTGTGGTATCCCAAAATGTACCCACACTCATTTGAATAAGATATTGGCAGTGGCCTCTACTGTGATGCTCTTCTTGCATGCGATCATAATTGCCATCTTAAAAAATTGATCAATAACCACAAAAACACAGTCATTTCCATGATTTGTTGAAGGAAGTCCCAACATGTAGATTATCGATATGGATTCCCATGGCCTGTTAGAAGTAGGAAGAGGGGTGTACATGCCTTGTTTCTTAATGGTCAGTTTGGCAATGAAACATGCCGTGCAGAACCTGATATACTTGTTGACATCCTTTTGGAGTTTTGACCAATAGAAATGTTGCTGCAACACTACCACTGTCTTCTCTACACCGAAGTTTCCTTCCACCCTGTTGTAGTGAACTTCCCAAATTAGCTTCACACGCTTTCTTGATGGAACTTCGAGATGGCCTAGATGACACAATAACTGGTCCTATAGATGAAAATCAATGACACCTGTGTTTGTGCCCAACATATGGTAGGTAGTGGCGAAGTTGGGATCTCATTCATAGAGTTGGATCCATTTGGAGGTCTCATGTCCATAGGAGTGTAGCGTCGTGGTTATTGTGGAAATTGGAGGTTGACTGAGGCAATCAATGATGTGGTTGGTGCTCCTTGTCTTGTATTTGATGTTGAGATGGAATTGTTGCAAGTATGTGAGCCATTTCTTATGTTTACATGAACTGCAAAGGATTATGATCATTGTGGATGACTGTCTCCTTCTCGAGAGTGTAATGCCTCCACTGACGAAAGGCTTGTACAATGGAGTACATTTCTTTGTCATAAGCGGGGTACTTACAGACCACATTTGATAGTGTCTCACTATGATAGGCCACGAGATGTCCATTATTTTCCTTGTGTTTGCATGAACTGCAGAGGATTATGATCAGTGTGGATGACTGTCTCCTTCTCCAGAATGTAATGCCTCCACTGATGAAAGGCTTGTACAATGGAGTACATTTCTTTGTTATAAGTGGGGTACTTACAGACCGTATTTGATAGTGTTTCACTATGATAGGCCACGAGATGTCCATGCTGAGTCAGAATTGCTCCTAAAACATAGTCTAAAGCATATGTCTCAATATCAAATGGTTGTTGCAGGTTGGGTAATGAGAGCACCGGGGCTGAGCACAAGCGCTGCTTGAAATCATCGAACTCTTTCTGTTGCGACTGGCCCCACACAAATTTTTCCTTTCCACTGCCCCTGGTCACTTGGCTAAGGGCCCATGCAATGTGGAAGAATACCAACACGAATCTACGATAGAAATTGACAAGGCCTAAGAAGCTCCAGAGATTAATGAGTGTGGTTGGGGATGTCCAGCGAGGAATGAACTGGATTTTGGTTGGATCGACATGCACCCTATGCTCATCAACAATGTAGCCTAGGTACTAGACCTTGCTCATGCCTAAGGAGAATTTTTCCAAATTTGCATATAGCTTGTGTTGCCACAGAGTGTGCAAAAATTGCTAAATGTGTTACAAGTGTTCCGCCTAATTCTCATTGAAGATGAGGATGTGTTGTTGGCGAAAAACACCCTATGGACTAGCAAATAGAGTTCAAACTTTGCATGCAGATATGTCTGAATAGAAATTACTTTCTACCTTCATCCCTAGATTTAAATCCCATTTTCTTAGTAAATGTATGGAAAGATCAACCTACCTCGTTATCGGCGTTTGATGTTGATCCTCCGTTGTGCTTGATTACTTGTTCGCAATACTCCTTCCAAAGCTGACCCGCATTCAAGACGAACAACAACTATGCATGCATACTACTTATATACTCACGTGTTAGAAATCAAACATAAACTAATCAAACCATAAAAATTTCATGAATTGGGATGGGAAAAGCATTCTCTTTATTACTTAAAATGAGTCAACTTACAAAAGTTGAGACCGACCACCGCTCCTTGAACCTGAGCCTGAGATCCTCTTATTTTGTCCTTCAACTGCTTTGCTTTAAATCTTCTTTGGCATTAGGAAAGGCTAAAGGATTGGGACAATGGAATACATAAATGGGCAGAGTTTCTTTGCTATATTCTTCCCCTCTCCAAATGGTACCCCTACCCCTTCTTTTATAGGCTAGAAGGAGCTAGGTATTTGGACGAACCCTCGGCCATGCATGGCCGGGAGTTTCAGTTAACTCACCCATAGCTTTTTGTTCCGTCAAAAACTTTCCTTTTTTCATGCTTTTGTCGGTCCACGCGGGCTATTTTGGGTTAGCCAGTGTGTACACACGTGCAATAATTGGTTAGGGCGTGTGGGCCTTTACACAAGAGGATTTTCAAAGATTTGTTCAACAATGTTTTTGGCAAAGAAAGGATATGAGTTGGCTTGATGCCAGGTAAGCATGTGTGGTGCAATTTAGGGTTATAACAGATGCCCCCTAATGTGTGAGGTCAGAAGAGCATCTGATGGCCGAAATACATTACCAATCTTTACTGATGTGCTGAACGATTGAGCCCAAGGATCAGGAACTGGGAGGTGCCCTCTGCAAAATAACAAATGTCTCACCGAGGCGGGCATACCCATGCTTGGAATAAAAATAGAACCATGGCTACCAATCAAATACACTATATATCCATGTCAAATAACTACAAAGAGTAGCCACGAACAATACACATCAGAGCTACATCTCGAAATCAGAAAGATATACATATAGAGTATCCATCTTCCAGAAGCTGATTCAACCTGATGGCTGGAGCTGAGATCTTCAGAGCTCGAGCAACAACTTCAAAATCTTCCAAAACTCGGGTAGGAGTGTAATATGAGTGTATGACTGCACTACCCAGAGGTCTTCGACGACTTGTCGGTCATGGACTTGATAATCTTGATGATCGGACTAAAGGCTTCAGTGATTTCGAACAAGGACTTGATTGGACGTTCATGATGGTCGGGTATGCAGACAAGAGACACATTGCAGAGAGGCCGACTCAGGCTTAGTGAAAAAATTCCCTTGGACAATAGCACGACAAGTGATGAGACTCAGGCAACATGTATGTTAATCATAAGTCTACGAAGTAGGAGACAACACAAACTCTCCATATGTTTGGAAGAATAACCAAACGATGGAGGACACAAATCTATATAGCGAGAAAAGCTTCCTAAGGTTGTACTACATCCCATATTCTGATGAAAAAACAGACAGATGTGCTTTATCCAAGGGAGACTCATTATGCTGCCAATAAAGAAAATACTTTTCCCTTCCTCTTTTTGGGGTATATTTGATTTTTTTGTTCTTTTCAATAATTGTGGAAAAAGAATAAAGGAATATTATGTTACAATGGAGGAACGAGTATTGCAAACATACAAGCTCAAGGCACAAGGAAAAGACTGATGTTCTAGGAAAATGATACTCGGGAAAAATCCTCTGGCGACCAAAGGTGTTAAGACGCAGAAGCAAACTGTCACAAAGATGGTGAATAAGGTATGCAAACGCGGTTGATAAAACACACAATGGTAACGTCCTTCGATGTAAGTTTAATGAGACTAGAGAAGGTAAGCTCGATGGTTTTTCATATTTAGAGAGTTTGAAAAAACATTAAAGGAGATTCCATTGGGGTATCTTTTTCGAAGATAGTCTAGTCGGTTCGAAAGAAGGGTAAACTAGCACCGATTAGATGTCGATTCAAAACCATTTTAACGAGTGTGACAAGGACAATATCACTCGACCATTTTTTCATTTTAAGGAGTCTGAAAAAAGCTTAACTATGGATTCCGTCAGGAATATTCTTCTGGACCAATTTAACGAGTGTGAAAGAATAAGGTCACTCAACGATCTTTTCAATTTTAGGGAGTCTGAAAAGAGCTTAACTATGGACTCCGTGGGGGTTTCTTTTTCATAAGTTTAGTCCCTCAGGCCCGAAAAAGGGATAAAATTATACCTGAGAGTAATCTTCTAAAGAATGAAAGTTCTATAGAGTATACCTTTGTTCGTACAGTTGACCGTCCGAACTGAAAAAGGGGTAAACTACCACAGAACAGACGTGACTTCAAATTTTAGTTTAACGAGCGTGAAAGGCCACAAGATCGCTCGACAATCTTTTCATGTTTAGAGGGTCTGAAAAGGGCTTAAAAGGAGACCCATTAGTTTTTTGGGAGTCCCGAGGGTGAGATCAAGAGCGAAGAAGAATCATGCAAATGAGACTCAAACTCAAATTTAGGAAAGAATATAAGGACTCCCGAGCCTACAGTGTTTTAGAGACGGCATGGACAACATAATGCAACCAGGACCTACCTAGGGCATCCATGTTCTGGTAAGCTCTACCGCCAAGTTGCGACACTTCTAAAGCATATATGATGGTTTCGTGTCACAACCTGATGGGATCGATCCTATGGTAGAGGAAAAAGACAACGAGACACAAAAGTCGGGGTAGTAACCTAACCTATATGCTCAAATTAATTCATGGAAACATTTTCATGGACCGTCAAAATTTTCTCAAAACTCAAAAAAAGTGTCCCAATACCCGATCAAATCCCTCCCATATAAATCCTAAATCACTCTAAATGGTTTTTGGTATAAATAAAATGATAAGGGAGGGTAAAAAAGTGACAAAAAGAGGCCAAAAAGTCTATAAATAGAAGTTGGCAGCTCATTATCACCATTGCTGATTTGGAAATTTAATCTGGAGCCAAAAAAACCCCTTTGCTAAAAACGATGATTTCGGGAGCTACAGTGGACGAAATGAACTTCCGCTTGGACCAAGTAAGTACAAATTCCCTTATCTAGCTATTCAATTCTTCAATTTTGCATTTTCTTTTGGTTTTTGGGTGGGCGTCGACCTTTAAAAGGTCGACCCTAGGTACACGCGGTCTGTCTCTGGACAGGCCATGTGTACACTCGAGCAGAGTAAAGGTTGCCCGCATGTACACGTGACTGTCGCCTCTACAGCTTGCATGGACCCCCCTTTTGTAGCAAAAAAAGAACTAAAGAGCAAGTACTGACCCTCCTGAACTTTGTTGTGTTGGCAGGATGTATGTCTAATGGAGGGAAAGGGAGCAAGCAACAATCAGTGAATTGGTTGCGGGAGATCCGAATGTCGTGGTCGTGTTGATGCAATGTGGTTTACTGAAGTTCTTCCTATGTCCATTTATGTGAGTCCAACCAAGGCTACTGAATGCCTTGATTGATTACTGGCACCCTGATGCAGAGGCCTTCATGCTAGAGGGGAAATCACTGGTGCCCACCATCGAGGATATCTATTTTTTGACTAGTCTCTCAAGGAGAGGGGAACCGGTCAATTTCAGGACGTTTCCTGTGGGACCGAATAACATAGCGGAACTGATAGCCGAGCACTGTGAGGCTAGGACTAACCGTGTGAGCTCCCATGTGCCCATCAGTAAGATCACTAACCTATCACTGCAGGCGATATTATTACTGATTGGACAGATTACCGGTTCAGTAGCCTTGCATCAGGCGTCTCGCGCATAGATGAACTGTGCTATCCAGTGCTTGAATGCACAGATTTTTGACTGGAGTACCACACTGCTCGAGTGCATGAAGAGGCAATTGACAGATTGCCGAAAACGGACACAAAGGAACTTTGGGTTCAGGATGATTTTGTGTTCATTCTTCTTTGAGAGAGTTCTGAGATTTAGTCCTTAGGAAGTAGTATGAGGACATCAGGCCTCTTTTCCTGCAATGTGTAGATGGGCAGTATTACTGCTGCGACAGGGTGGTGGAAGGACCAATGAGTCCTTCGATGATGACTTCTTTGCGTGGCTATCACAGCAGATCCTTGTGATCGAGGATTACCCATATGTAGGGATAGATTTTTCTAGAGATCCCGAGATACCCGTGGCTCCTGGTGAGGAGCGAGGGGAGATGGGTAAGTCTCCACCTTTGTAGTTTTTTTGTTTGCATATGTAATTTTTATGTCATTTTTGTTATATATATCATTTTTTTGTATGCCAAAGTATTTGAGGGGTATACATTTATTGCATGTAGATGTGGGACCTGTGTGACCTGCCGATTATGCACGGAACATGCGTCGTCCTCAGCTAGAAGTCACAGCTGCCGCTGCTGAGGGAGCAGCAGTAGCAGGGAACCTCCCAGTCGGGGAGGCTGAGAGGGTCCTTAGACAAGTTGAGCGGAACTTCACTGCACTCTCTCGCACAATCCCAATGGAAGAGATAGAGGACCTTCTACCATCCATGCAACCTCATGTAGTGGGGGCACCTTGGACGTGGGTCCGATTGTTTAGGCGTTTAGCCCATGCTGTGGACTATTATAACAGGGCCCATAGGCCCTGAACCTATTTAGACTTTTTACGTGCCACGAGCACTTACTTGTATATATTTTTTGAGGGCATAAGCCCTGTGACTCGTTATTAGTCCCATTTTAGAGGCGCTTGCATCCATCTATGTACTCTGGTTGTTTTATGAAGTTATATATGGTTTTTTGATCTTTTGTGTCTTATGGATCACGTGTGCAAAAATGTATTTACATGCTTATGTCAATGTTCTTTCATATGTGTGCAAGATGCCAATCTAAAATTTGATTTGCTAGAGTATCTGTAATTTGGTTTAATCTCCTAGGAACATGAAAATATGTAATATAATCAAAGTTTCGTTCTAAGAGACGTACCCTAAGGAATCATCGGTGTAAAGTTGGATCATGAACCCGATATACTCTGTTTAGCTGTGACACATCCAATTGAGTGTCGAGATAGACCCATAGATGAGAGATACCCAATGACAAGGTGTCATGAAGCAGCTCAATAACTACACTATACTCGGTGACATTATTTGTGGTGTCACCTAAGCATATACCTCCGGAAGATAACAACTGGCCCTGAGGTGTAAAGATTACCCAAGCTGCGGAGGCAAGACTCCGAGTGTGCCGACAAGCACCATCTGCATACCCAATGAACACCTCAGAATCACTTGACGTCTGCCATATTGACGAAAGATAACATCAATGACACGTCCATAATACTTAAAAGAAACTAAAAAGTAATAGTACAAAGACTATACATATGTTACAAAAAGTTACCCACATTGACCTGCCTATGAGTAATACTTCTTGAGGTAGAGCCCATTTCTAGGCTCCGCCAAAGCATTCCCTTTAAAATCAACCAAACGATAAGCGCCCTTTTTTAATACCTCTTTTATGATGAAGGGTCCGAACCACATGGGTTTGAAGTTTCCTGCCCCCAGGGGGTCCTTATCTTGGTCATAGACCAGGACAAGGTCACCTTCAGAGAAAATATGAGGGTGAATGGACCTATCATACTGACACTTGACCTTATGTTTGTGAGCCTCGTTGGCCAGGGCCGCATCACGATGCTGCTCATTGAGCTGCTCAAGGTGTACTAACCGTTCTTCAAGTGGAGAAGTGTCTTGCAATAATTGTACTACCAATTTTAGAGATGGTATCTGACATTCGATGGGAAAGACTACCTCCAACCCGTAAACGAGTTGAAAATGTGAGAAATTGGTTGCAGTCTTAACAGATGTTCGGTAAGCCCATAATGCTGAGTGTAACATCAAATGCCAATTTGACTTGGCTGAGTTGATAGTTCGCTGTAGAATAGTCTTAAGAGTTTTGTTTACAACTTCCACCTACCCATTGGCTTGGGGGTAGTAGGGTGATGAATGCTCTTGCTGTAACCCAAGCTTTGATGTTAATTCGGTCATCATTTGGTTTTGAAAGTGATTGCCATGGTCAGTAACAATATCTCTCAGGACGCTGGACCTTGCTATGATCTCGTTGAATAAAAAGAGAGCTGCAATCTCTCCATCATCTTTAAACGTTGGCATAGCTTCGACCCACTTAGTGAAGTAGTCTACAACTACGATGATATAGCGGTGCCCCCTTGCTGATAGGGGGTTGCAAGTAGTGTAATCAATCCCCCACTTGGTGAAGGGACCAACTGTGATGATAGGAAACATAGGAGCGGGATGTGCCCTCATCTTTTGAGAGAAGACTTGTCACGGATGGCACTTCTTGACCGATTCTATACAATCTTTGATAAGTGTTGGCCATAAGTAACCTGCTTGTAGAATCTCTTGGGCTGTTGCCAACCCAGAAAAATGACTGCCAAAAGCTCCGGTATGGAAATTGTTGAGCACGATGACTGCCTCCTCATGTGTGAGACATTGACGTAAGATGCAGTCTACACCTCTCCGATACAATGTATCATTGAGTATGAGATAATTATTAGCCTAATGGCATATACGCCAATGCTCATCACGAGAAGCAGAAGTGGGGCACTTCAAAGTCTAGATATAGATAAGTATATCTTCGTACCAGGGATCTGAAGATGTGATCAAAAACATATCTCCCCGGATAGGTGATTCTTCAGGCACAACGTCACCTGACTCAATCGGAAGTTCTGAAATAAGCTCTGTGAAGACCAATGAATTTTTGGACTTTGCTGAAACAAAGTCTAAGTCAAATTCTTGGAGGATGACTATCCATCTACTGATTTTTCCGCCTATAACCCGTCCTGTCAACATGTACTAGAATGGATTCACGATAACAATGACGATGGTCTTGCGAAACAAAACATAATGACAGAACCGTTGAGAATGATAACTGCTGCCAACGCAAGTTTTTCGATATGAGAATAATTGAGTTTCGGTCCTACGAGGCCTCTGCTCAGGTAATAGATCACGTATTCTGAGAGCGAATCATCTTCCTGAACTAAAACCATGCCAATGGTTGACTCTGCGATAGCCAGATATAATAAGAAATCTTTGTTATAGTTAGGTGGCCGTAGTAGAGGCGCAGTTGTGAGGGCATGTTTTAATGTGTCGAAAGAGCATTAAGCGGCTTCGTCCCAGTAAAAAAGAATGTCTTTCTTCAGTAGGCACATAAATCCCTTGGTGATTTCGGCATAGTTGGTGATGAAGCGTCGTAAAAAGTTCACCTTGCCTTGTAGACTCTGAAGTTGTAGGATTGTGCGTGGGGGGGGGCAACTAGATTATTGCCTCCACCTTGAGAGGATCAACCATGATCCCTATTGTTGATATGATGAAACCTAACAACCATCTTGACGTGACGTAGAAGCTGCACTTGTTTGGATTCAAGCGAATACTAAAGTAGCGACAACGTTCGAAGATTAGTCTAAGGTGTGTAGGATGATCCATTATCTTGCGAGTTCGTGATGCTAAATCATCTAGATAGGCCTTGACTATATGCTTGAGATCATGAAAAGCAAAAGACATGGCCCACTGGAAGGTGGCTCTAGAATTTTTAAGACTAAAAGGCATCTTACAATATGCGAATGTACGCCATGGAAAAATGAATGCCGTTTTGTGTTGGTCTTCGGGTTTGATTTGGATTTGATTATATCCCGAAAAACCGTCCATGAAAGAAAAGGCTTCGCAACCAGCACATTCATCAATGATCTGGTCGATGAACGATGTTGGAAAATTATCTTTGGGACATGCCTTGTTCAAATCATGGAAATTGGTACATACACGAATCGTGCCTTGTTTTTTATTGACCAACACAGGATTTGACACCCATTGAGTCAAATGGATAGGATAAATAAAACCTGCCTTTAGCAATTTCTTAACCTCAATCTTGATGGCTGCTGCTTTCTTGGGATTAACTGGATGAAGTTTCTGTTGAACATGCTTGACATCACGATACGTTGTGATTTCATGTTCAACTATTTTTGGATCAATATCTGGCATTTCCTCATAAGACCAGGAAAAAATGTCGTGGAATTCCTTGAACAGATCCGTGTAGATTTGAATCTCTTCGGGGGAGCAATCCGCTCCGACGAAGACGTTCTCCACAACTCCAAGGTTTCAGGAGATGTTGATTGGTATAGTTTTAGTGATAGTTGCCATATTTCCCTCAGCATAAATTTAATGTGTAGCTAAGAGATTAATAGGACACAGCTGATCTCCCATCATGGTCATGGTGAATTCTCCTGCTTCGATTCAACTTAACTCTGGGAGAAAATATGATTTATGATGGAGATCTTCCCAAGGTTTGTCCGGACTAGTCATTGCTTCGATTACTGCTTCATCCGAAGGCAAGACTAATTCTAACGAATTGACGTTATCGAGAGAACCCTGAGCCCAAATAGGCTCTAGAAGTGGATCTAACTCTTATGCATGAGTCAGATCAGTGTTAGCTGAAACTTGATGGAATAAAGAGTATGCTACTTCAACGACAGACAAGGGCATGGACATGCCTGGGTGCCCTGTCTCATCCATCATGGATGATGGGGAAGGAAGAATCCATGGATCCTTGAAGTAAGTCATGCGGAACAACAAAACTTGAAAAATCTCAACCTTATGGTGATTAGATATAAATTTGATATCGCCCTGCGGAGGTGGGTAATTGAAGGTACCCATCAAATATGGGCACAAACCAACTCCTTCATTGATGACACCTGGTTGAGGATTATCAATCAGCAGGACCGTGGATGCTCCCAAAGCTGGGCCAGGTCTAAAGAAAGACAATTGATCGATGGTCACTATCCGACCCTCGTGTGGAAACAACAAGACCCAAAAAACTGTATAAACCACAACTTGCATAGCATAAGTCCAACTCCGTCCTAACAAGAGGTTATAGTTGAGGGGAGCTTCGACTACCTCTACTTCGACACACATGATCTTCCCTCCTAACTTCACGGGGAAAGAAGGAACGATGCCATGTGGTCGGAACGAACGACCGTTGAAAGCAGTGAGGAGAGTAGGTGATGGAGACAAAACGGGCTGGCCAATGGCCTTCCAACATGCCAACGACATAACGCATGTCGAGGCACCCTTGTCGACCACCGTGCGGAAGATATTCCATGTAAAAGTTTTCGTGGGGTAAGCCACTACTATTTGAAATTCTACGTGGTAAGGCATACGAGGTTTTAAGTCGGTTGTATCTAACATGATGGTACCCAGATAACAAGTCTCAGTAGAGCCCAAAGCGGTTAATAAGGCTTTTCTCTGAGAAGGGAAACTTTGGAGGACCTCCAAAGCATACATCGCACAAGGGTTTTGTGATAAATCTTCCACCACAGAGTAGTTCTGGGCGGCCCTTTCATTTGGGTTATGAGAAGTCTTTTTAAATGCACCTTTTGGAATGCGTGTCATTGTTTCTCCCAATGTCTTCTAAATCTGTAGAGGAAGAGATGGGAGGTCAGCTTCTTTACCCTTCTTAGAAGTGCTTGGTTTACTATAATCATGTGCTCTAGTCAATATGAAAGCATCACCCCTAACCATATATACGTTCGTGGATGAGGGGTTGTTCAGAGGCGGGCAATTTTCTTGGCTGCCCCCTTCCGTACTTGCAGAGGCTTGAGTTAGATTTTGCCCATGCTGAAATGTGTTCGTCAACATCGCCTATTGTTGCTGTGTGATAAATTTTTGGGTCTCTGCAAGCCGAGGACATAGATGGGTCGGGTGGTCTTCCGCGCACAAGTTGGATGGATACCTCACCTTCCATTTTTCAGTGTTGTCCCCGCCAACATTATCGTTGGGTTTTTTATCCCCCTTACCCTTCTTTCATTGTTTTTTCTTCCCTTCAGGCTGCTGGGTGGCCTTTGGGTTAGTGAACTGCACTGTGTGTACTTATGATGTTTTGGTAGGGGGAGAAACCAAAGCAGTAGTCTGGCTGGCCGCTGTGTTTGTATGGATAACTGCTGCAACTGCTTTGTTAATTGCTCAATGAGCTTAGTTTGTGCTGAACCGACGATACCATCGACATGTGGTCCAACTCTCCGTCTAGTTTTATCCAGTATTGAACGTGGCACATCTGGCAAGATGTTGTATAATAAACCAGACTTAGAATAGATGAGATCAAACTGTTGAGCCTTCATGATGGCATCTTCTTCAGAGAAAACTATGGATGTCGCGACGTCTTTGGATAACTGCGGGACCAATGACTTAAGGAACCACTCAAGCAGGAATGCTGGTGGGACTGGTACTTTGATTAAACTCTTCCGACGTCTCCATTCTCAGATCTGATCAGAGATATGGTCCACTGTTGTCTGTTTGAAATTAACGAGCAACTCTGTGCCAGCATCGTATCTCACAGGGAACTAGAAATGGTTAAGGAAAGCCATCGCTAGTTCGCCAAAAGAAGAGTATCTTGAGTGATCGAGCTCAATGTACCATTTCATGACACTCCCAATGAGAGTACGTTGAAGCAATCGAAACTGTACAGAGTCATCCTTCAATGAGTTAGATGAGTACCAAAGTTGAAAGGTAGTCCCATGATCTCCTGGATCTTCATTAGGCTTGGCTTCAAACTTTGGAATGTTCGAAGGAAACTTCGTCGGCATAGGAGGCCAACGCGGATCGTGACAAATGGGGTCTTTCAACAACCTTGTCAAATCTAGCAAGTGTAAATTTGCCAAGAATGGTAGTTTGGGTTGCTATTGATAGCCTGAGAAAAAGGGTCCTGGAGTTTGACTGGTACCAGGTTGCCAGGAAAAGTTTGGCTGCTGGCCCGGATTCTGGTAAAAACCATGGCCCTGACCAGCGTAAGGATTTTACATATGTGGAGACATCATCGACTAATTTCCCAAATAGAACATAGATTTTTGGGCATGCATTGTATTCAAAGGACTTTGGGAAGGATTACCCCATGCCAGTCCCGTGGGGATAAGCATAGTAGTTTTTCTAGGGTTCCATTGATTGTGGAAAGAATTACCCTAGATCGACATTTCGGAGGAGGGAATGGATCCTTGCCCTGAATTCCAAGGTCCTGCTAGGTTTTCCCCCTGTGCAGGAATAGTACCCTGCATAGGAGTAGATTGTCCAAAAATGGGGTTGCCCCCAGTTGGGAAAGCGGATGACGAAAAGGTGTTGTTACCAAACGTTCCATTCCAAGAAAACAGTGTCAAACCTACCGACATACTATGCGAAGGTGGTCCTTGAATCCTCGCTCCAAATAAACTATTGTGTGTAGGTTGCACGACGGATTGCTAATGTGAACCACCAAGTGAAGGGGACGAAGGAGGGATATGACCTCTTGCGTAAGGAAAAACGTTAAAAGGGATAGGAGTGCCCCCCATGTGACCTTGCAGAGGAGCGCTAGAGCTCCCTGCCCCCAGACCCAAAGTCTGTAAAGTGGAGTAGGAAAGTACAAGACTTGTACCCTAACTAGGCATACCGTATGAGAAAGGAGGGCCTGTCGCACTAGGTGTGAAAGGGGTTGTGGCCACCGCCAAAGATGGGTTCAGATCACTATGCGAGGTAGTTGTGGTCGAGACCATGGTGGCTCAAACTGACGATGGTAAGTTAGGAGATGGCGACTCTCCTGTAGTGACAACTGTGGTGGGAATTGAAGAATTCCCAGAAGGAGTAATAACATTTGTTTCCATTGCTGTGTGCAACACTGTCTGGTGCTTGTGAAATTGAATTGGTACAATAAAAGTTGCCAAAATCAGTGGTTGAGGTTTCAACCAAGCCAAGAGTGGTTCCTTCAAGGTACAAAATGGTTGATTCCTCCGGGGGTTGTTCGAGCACAATGGTTTGTAACCTGGTCGCTTCAAAAGACCCTTGTTGGTCTAGCTTCCGCCTTAATGGTGGCAGGGGTGGCTCTAGTGTAACCGGCGACAGGCCAAGAAGCCTTCGTGACCGGTGGAGCTCAATATCCTCCACTGTGTGAGAATATCCAAGACACTCTAAGGTAGTCTAAATGCTCAAAAGTAACACACACTAAGAAAAAAGTCCCTAGAAGATAAGACAAGCAAACACTAAATTAATTGGAAGAACAGTTACAACAACCAACACTAGAGCAACTTATCGGTGCAAGTGAAACTCGAACACGGAAGCACCCTCCGGGTATACTCTGCAAAGCATGGCTTGATGTCTATCCTAGGTACCGCGGTATACCCCTGCAATCACCTGTGTATGTCCCTAACAAAGATTGGCAACTAGGTTTCCAGCACACGAACAATCACCAGGCGGGTACAGTCGAAAGTCAGGTAGACCACAATGAGCAGGGTATCGAGCCCGAAACCTGTTAAGGGTATCGAGAGAAAATGTTCTAGAATACAACTGAGGACCTCAAATGGATTCAAGACCCACGAATCCCCTTGGTAAATGCAAACGACGGAATCCCAAAACAAGCCCTCTATATGTGTTCTCCACTATGATTGGTCCGGCTTTGGAGGAGTTATCTCCGCTACCTTTCCGTACGCGACCTCGTGTTTATCCCCTGTGTTAGAGGGGGGTCCCGGATAACTTCCATGAAACTGGACTTAGACACTCCCTATCTCTGACTCCAATGTTTGATTTTAAATGGCCTTGAAGAGTTTCCTCTCCAACCTAATCCAAGGCTGTTAAGGTCCTAACCCGCACATAGGTAGATCAATGTATTCAGATGTAATAAAGGTCAATATTAATAAGACCTTTCAATAAAATAGAATAAGGCAGATGTAAGAATACCTA
>ML855430.1:14028-28307 GCA_009831015.1 Picea engelmannii | reverse complement strand
GGTTTCAAGCCCTGACTCAAGCTCTTTGGACCTTTCCTACAAACCGTGCGATAATAGGACCCATTCCACCAGGAGCACCACTAGATAGGGGGTTTGAGCATATCATAGAGTTGGAAGAGGGGGCGAAACCTATCATCACCACTCCCTACAGACACCCAAAGAAATACAAGGATGAAATAGAGAAGTCTATCAAAGAACTACTAGAGATGGGTCACATTAGACCAAGTTCCAGTCCTTTTGCATCTTCAGTGGTACTAGTGAAAAAGAAGGATGGGACCATGCGTATGTGCATTGATTACAGGGCATTGAAAAAAAACACAATTAAGAACAGGTACCCAATTCTGAGGATTGATGAGCTATTGGATGAGCTTCATGGGGCTGTTTAATTCACCAAGATTGGCCTATGCTCTGGCTATCATCAGATCAAGATGAGGGAGAAGGATGTCCCCAAAACTGCTTTCAGATGTCACTACGACCACTATGAGTTTTTAGTGATGCCATTTTGATTCACCAATGCTCTAGCCACCTTTCAGTCTTGCATGAACCATGTCTTCAAAAAGCAATTAAGGAAGTACCTCTTAGTATTCTTTGATGACTTGTTGATCTATAGCAGGACTTGGGAGGAGCATATTCAGCACGTAGAACAAATTCTAGCCATTATGGAAGGGAAATCCATGTATGCAAAGGAATCCAAATGTGAATTTGGAATGACATAGGTCCTCTATTTGGGACACATCATTGGGGTAAAAGGGGTACAGGTACACCAAGAGAAGATCCAAGCTATACTTGACCAACCCACATCTAAGACCCTCACAAAATTGAAGGGGTTTCTTGGCATTTTTTGCTACTATAGGAGGTTCGTCAAGGGTTTCTCACAACTTTGTGCACCCTTAACCGATTTGACCAAGAAAGGAGCATTGAAATGGAGTTCACAGGCACAGTTGACTTTTGACAAAATGAAAAAGGTAATGAGTACGTGCCTAGTCCTAGCTCTACCAGATTTCGGCCAACCCTTCACAGTGGAGTGTGATGCCTCCGGGGAGGGCATTGGAGCAGTGCTTATGAAGAAAAGGCACCCTCTTGTCTATGAGAGCTGAAAATTGAGGGGCCTTGAGCTTATTTATACCATCTATGACGAAGAGATGTTGGTCATCATGCACACATTGGCTAAGTTCAGGCAATACTTGGTAGGAGCAAAATGTGTGGTGAGGACAGATCACAACAGTCTTAAGTTCTTTTTGGAACAAAAGGACTTAAATGAGAGGCAACAAAAGTGGGTTATCAAGATACAGGCTTATAATTTTGACATTGAGTTCATCAAGGGGAAGAATAATGTAGTGGTAGATGCATTATCCAGGAGGCCATCGATTTATTCTATGACCGATATCTCAGTTGACTAGAAGGTCCACCTCTTGGTGGAATACTCAAAGAACCAATTTGCATGTCAATTAATGGATGGACATGTACAGGATGAAAACTTCAGAATCATGGATGACAACATCTACTACAAGGGCCAAATTTTCTTGGTTCCTGAGTCAGCCTTTAAGGCCAAGGTACTACAAGCATGCCATGATTCACCTGTGGTAGGGCATCAAGGATTTTTCAAAACATACGGACAGGTAATGGAAAGGTTTTCTTGGAAAGGGTTGAAGGAAGATGTGATGCACCACATCAAGGAATGCACTACTTGTCAGGAAAACAAGGATGAGCACACACATCCAACATGATTATTACAACCTCTACCCATCCCGGAGCACAAATGGGAAAGCATCTTTATGGACTTCATCATAGGATTGCCCAAAGAACATGGTAAAGATTGTATTTTTGTAGTGGTGGAAAGATTAACTAAATTTGCACACTTCTTATCCATTGCCACAGACTTCAGTGCAGCACAGGTTGCAGATTTGTTCTTCAGGGAGGTTTTTAGACTGCATGGTTTACCCAAGACCATTGTGAGTGTCAGGGACAACTGATTCATGAGAAATTTTTGGCAGGAATTATTCAGGTTGGTTGGTACGGCCTTGACCCCTAGCACGAGTTACCATCCTCAGATTGATGGTCAAACAAAAATAGTCAATAAGTGGGTAGAAAGCTACCTCTGAAATTATGTATCAAGGAAACAAAAAGCATGGGTCAGGTGGCTAAATTTGGGAGAGTATTGCTATAACACAACTCATCATATGTCTATTGGTATGACTCCATTCAAAGCCTTATACAGTTATGATCCACTCTCCTTTGTAGAGATCGTCTTTGGTGATAACAGGGCTTGTATGGTTCAGGATTGGATTCAATAGAGTCGGGACATACTCAGAGAACTGAAGGATCATCTGCAAAGGGCACAAAATCAAAAAAATGTCTAGGCAAACAGGCACAAGGTAGAACGTACATTTGAGGTTGGTGATCTAGTCTACTTGAGGCTCCAACCATACAAACAGGCATCCATCAAAAGAAGTGGAGCAGAAAATCTCCAATCCTGATTCTTTGGACCCTATAAGATCAACAGGAAGGTAGGGGTTGTGGCTTATGAGCTTGATCTTCCACATGGAAGCAAAATACACAACGTTTTCCATGGGTCATGCTTGAAGAGAGCCATAGGCCAACACATCACTCCAATTGAGATACTGCCACTCTTAGATGAGGAAGGGAAATTGATACTGATACCAGAGGAGATACTGGAGGTTCGGGAGAAGAATCTAAGGAGGAGAAGCATCAAGGAATACTTAGTCAAATGGAAAGACTAACCTATTGAGGATGCTACTTGGAAGAGTGAACAGGTTCTACAGGAGACAGGTTCATAATTGCTTGTGGGAAAGCAATTTCTAGCAGGGGAGACTGTAATGTCCCCCACCTCTTGATGAAGAGGGTAGGAGAGACTCAGTAGTCTAGTCATTCCCACTAGACTATAGTCTCATGCACTCTGGGGAGAAGTCAATTAAACTCAACATTATTATATTAAGTTGACTTGGAAAAAAGAAAAGTAACTCAATGAAAGAATAGAACACATGAGGGTGAGTTAGGAGTTAACCCTAGGGGTTAACTAACTCAACAGAGAAACATATTGGAGGTATAAAGGAAAGGCAAGGGCGCACCTCTCACTTACCTTGGATTATTATTGCATTTTTCTTTTGGGCTCTAGAGCACAACAATTTTGAGGGTTTTGAGAATACAAACCCTAGAGGACAACTCGGTGGTGAAATATCCCGCCTCTTTTGTTCCAAGCTTGGTCTCGGAAATGAAATATTCCACCCACACCATTCTACAGCAGCTACAGGTACCATCTTCCATCCAGGGCAGCAACAGGGTGTAACTTGGAGGGTTTCCAACAAAGGGGGCGCACCATAGATTGAAGGAAGTTCGATCCAAGAGTTTGAGAAGGCTTTTGGACATTCTGGAATTTTTGTTTTCTCTGTAGGGCCTTGATCATCATTTCTCGTACATTTTGAGAGGGCTATACTTGCCATTTGATTTTTTGGAGCATTGGCAAGATTTGGAGGAAAGGAGGGTGCTATTGGAAAGTAGATCTACTCAGTTTGGAGGGGTAAAAATTCATATCTCAGCATAATATTTCACCAAGGAGTTCACCTTGCCCCGATCTATCTTTTCAGAGAATTTCAGAGTGTTTGGAGGTCTCCTTCATCAGGTCCGAATTATTGGATCTTGGCAGTCTTCAGGAGGGCGCAACTTAGTTTGGAGTTTCATCATTTGGAGGAGCAGATCTTGATATTTCAGCTTGAGACTTCAGGAGGGGGTTCTCCTTTCCCCGATATACCATTCCATAGAATTTTGTGGCATTTGAGGGCTTCCAGCAATAGGGCCGAAATATTAGACCTTCACAGCTATCAAGGAGGGCGTATCTTCAGCCAAGGGGGGTTTGGACTTGACTCTGGTTTATCTTGTGTTGGTCTTCAGCTTGTATTCAGCCTTTGGAGGCTTATATCTTCTTATCTTGATCATTTTGTAGCATCTCCTATCCCAGCTAGAGGATCTATCGAATGTTATTCCAAATCTGCAGTCTTATTGTATCAAGTTGTCTCATATTATCTAAATAAAGGTAAGATCTATGTTGTTTGGTTCCATATCTGGTGTTTCTTGTTGTCTCTTGTATTTCCATATGTTGCATCTTCATATCTATGGTCACATGCTTGATAACTAAATCTACAATCCCTAAAACGCAACTCAAAGAGAAAACCTGCAAACAAACATACACAAATAGTTAACAGTGAGCAGTTAGTGTTCCCAGCGAAACAATTGGCTTGGTAACATTACAGATATAAACTCTTGAATATCTTACATTATATTTCATTTCAAGTCTATCCATTTTTCATAGATTCAAAATCATTTCTTAGACATGATTCATTTAATTACAATTCTGGAACTTATTCAAGGTTTACTCATTAACCCATAATTGTGATTAGACCTAAGTTGTATTTCAATTTCAAATCATTTACTTGGGCTATTGTTTCATTAAGCAAATATTGAATTTATATTTCTACATTACAAATCAGATTTGCAGGTAACCTATTGAGCATTTATTTCATATCATTTACATAKGTTTAACAAGTGGTTTTCGCCACTCATTCAAATCTGGAAATTACTCAAAAATATCATAAAAACAGATTTGATTCATAGATYCATATACTTATAAATCGGTTTATCTTAATTGGATCTAATTGATGTTGATGCTTTMTTGGTGACTCCTTTTCCTTTCATGCTAGTAGACTTGGTTGTGGGGCCCTATGATCATTGGATGGTTGATAATACATGTTTATGTATGACTCACTTGATGGAATGCCCTAGCAATTTTGGGCTAAGATAACATTGTATTGGCATCTTCATTTGATTGGTTTCATAATGGCTTAGAGTGCTTGGAATTCTCCCCTTGCTATCACTCAATTTCGCATTCATTTGAGTTGATTTCACATGGTCTAAGCCTGATTGAAGCCTTGGTACAAGAACTCCCTAACTTTCATGGGATTTTTTTGCATTGATATAGCATCCTAACTTCATTGGCATATGGTTTCAAGAGAATGCTCCTCACTTGCACTCTTTGCTAGGAGGATCTAGCCCTTTCAACAACTAGTTTTGCATGATTTTGACTTCTTTGGATCTCTTTGTACTTGGACACCCTTGAGTTGGAGAAGAGCCAACCAAAAGTGAAAGGATAGGTTTCCTAGGTGACAGCCCTCTCAGTTTTCACCTTGTGGATTAAGGCTTTTATCATTAAGTGGAAGTTGGGGAGGTAACTGTTATCGCACAATTTGTACTTTGATAAAAGGAAAGGTAGAAGGAGAGAAAATTGGCGTAACTTGAGGGTATCCTATCATTGTCACCTCAATAGGATTCCTCTCTCTTTAGGGTGGTAGGCCCAAGGGAGATGTCCCCGRTGACCTAGGGGTTTGAGAAGGCAAAGTCAAAATGGCTAAATAAAGATCCCCTCTCACAACTCACCACCGATCCGAAAGTCCCGGTTTTGTAACCAATGAAATGATAATATGTCAAGGTGTACCTTCCCGGAACAAAGCAACAATAAACTATATATATTTGCAAGTACACTTGCTGGTTAGCACTTCATAAAACCATAGACTTTCTCAATAAAAGCAATTGGCTGATAGTGATGAAGTAAACAGAAAATTATAACAACAATATTTATAAGGCAATACTGCACATTAAATGCCTTGAAATAGCTTCAAAATGACTAAGAATCATCAACCATTGAAATCATAATACTAGCATTTGTTAGAAGCAAAAAAGACAATGTATAAATCAACCTTTTCAATTTCTTTTAGAAGCTTTTAATGCTGCAATTAATGGTTGTAGATTACTTTAGTAACAACAACAATATCGTTAGGAGGTTAGACTATTCTAGGGTTAGAAATGGTTAGTAGGAAGCTCAAAGAATAGGTTTTGATGGTTGTTTTGATCAATTACTCAAAAGAGGACTTAGACTAGTGATTTTAGGGAAAATGGTGTCAATGATGTGGCAGAAAATGTTGAAGAAAAATGATAGTAGGTGAGTCAAAGACAAGAGAGATTGATAGATTGGAGTGTTGGTATCCCAAGGCTCCAATTATCAAACCCTAAGGGGAAACTAGCTACTAAAGTGTAGGTAACCCTAGGCCTTAGTAGATTTCCTCCCTCTTTAACTCAATGATGAAGAAAAAAATCGGCTAAGATAAAGCAATGGATACTAAGCTGTTGCAATGGCAAGGCCTTAGCACATGCTTCAAGAAAAATGGCCTTTTGACAAGATCTAGTAGGTGAAGGTTTTTAAAGCTAGGACAATAACATGTGCTAGTCTTCCTAGGGTTTAATCAAGCAATTTCATAATCTTGAATGTAAATGCAAGATAAATAAGACTACAACCATTCAATTAAGAAGAATTTCAGAAATATCACTTACATACACCAAGAATCATCAAGAAAATCCCTAGTTGAACACATCCACTAAGAAACTTGCCAAAATACTCCAAATTTAGCCTTCCTCAACAAGTGCGCCTAAAATTTCAGCCAAGAAGCCCTAGATAGGGTGAAAATTTCAGTCCTCACAAGTGTGAGTGAAATATGATGAAAAAGAAGAGTGATATTCCCCTTATTTATACAGTTACAATGACCGAAATTAGGTCAAAAAAGGTCGACATGGCTAGTTACACATAATATCCATTTTTTACATTAAATGTCATAAAAAAAACCCTAAATCAAGTTGTAAAGATGACGTCGTGCCCCTTTAGGGTGACATTAGGCCCTTTTGGGGCAACGTTGGCCTCCTAGAGCAAAACGTTAGGCCTCCTTGGGCCTCAAGATACTGCCACACGTACCACTTGGCACACAACTACCTCCAAAGTATCAAAAACGTTGGGTGATGTCATGGGTGACCTAGGTGACATCATGGGCCTTCCAAGGCCTACATCAAGATGAAAAGGGCAGGACCCCCCTAGGTCCAACCCTGTCAGGTTGTCCCTGGTGGAACGTCCTCCTCTCTCTCTGGTGCAAACCCCTGATCTGTCTCTACCTCTGGCTGGGGTCACAACATCCATCTGCTGGGATTTTAGCCCTATGGAGGTCTGAACTAATCACCTCCCCATATGTACCTGTCCATCGGGTGTGGCCCTGCAAGATCAACAAATACGCCCTCCATGGGCTCATAAGTCACAGGGATCATAGAAATGTCAATCACATCTAATCATCAAGTTATTTAAACATGTGCATGAAACCCCTTTTACCTGGACAAGTGCTCAAAGATGTTATGTTATTCTACAAGCCAAGTTTGGAGGGGACGCTAGGATGTCCTATTGGGCTAATTCTCATTGGATGTGGAATGTTCCCGGGTGAAGTCAAATCCAGGCCATGTGAGTGGATGAGGTGGTAGGGGATGTCTAGTAAATGGGTGCAGTGATAACAGGGAAGTGTATGGCTTACTTGTGGGTGCCTTTGAAGAAGGTGAGCCGCACCTTGTCATGGATGCAAATGTTTCCAAGCCCATTCATGCCTTTTATCTTTTATTCTTATGGTTTTTTATTTCTTTCAAGAAGCTAGTTAGGGGACACTGCCTTGGCGTGGTGACCAGTGGTGACAATGTTACCCACAAGCATTTCACGGAAATGAGAAGGCTGGCTCATGATGAGACCCCCTTTCTCTTGGCTATGCCACCAAGAGCCACTACCTTGGCGTGGTGACCAGCTGAATGGTAGTGTCATACTGCTACATGCCCATGGACCTAATAGGCTGGCTTGTGATGAGACCCCCTATCCTCCAACTAGGTCTTGATTCATTATTTTTATGGGTTCCTCTGTTTCTTGATGAGAAGCCTTTGATTTCTTTCTCAGGGATCCCTGGGCAAAGCATCTCAAGGTTTCATTCTTTCGGATTTTAAATTTTGCCAGCTACTTTTACCCTCTAGGCCTTTAGCCCCTTCTTCCCACAAGGTAAGGTGCAACCCTTGGACCGTTTGGCCAACCCAATGCCCGGACCAGTGTATGGGATGGATGAGCGGGAAAAAGATGAAAAGTGGTAAGTATGGTGGGAATGGACAATGACCTTCCATGAATCCCGCCAGTGGAAACTCAAAGCCTATGGGAACTAGCTTACTAGGGCAACCTGTCATTCCCCCCAAGTGTGGTCAAGTGGAAAGGCATAAGGTCCAAGCACACGTTAGAAGAAAAAAGAATTAAATGCACATATTCAAATGTTTTGAGAATCAGAGTGACACATACCATGATACCCGGACTCATTACCTCATGGAGCAAGACCCATTTCTGCTGCAGGACCAGGCTGATGTGATGGATGCTGATGTTGCTGACAAAGTGGAGGTGCTGAAGAAGAAAAGGATGGGCCCTCCAGGGCCATGCTCAAGTCGATCTGGCTCTCGGTACTCCATGTCTAGGACCTATGGGCCTCGAGACATAATATCCTTAGTTATCCTAGGCTAGGGGATAACAGTAACAATACCCACCAAGCCAAGAGATTGATAAGGTCGAGCAAGAAGTATGCACTTCTCTTCTTGAGGTAGAATTACAAAAACACCAAATCGATGGGTGTAATGACATCCTTGGAAGGATGTAGAAAAGAACAAAAGCATCAGATGGAAGAGCTTTTACAAGGGTATAGAGAAGTGTTCCAACAACCAAAAAGTGTAGAATTTTTTTTATTCTAGGGCAATTAATGCAACTTTGGAAATTTCACCTCTTTACTAGTGATTTCCTAGATCTAGTCCCCATGAATTTTCAACCTTAGGGATGATCTGTGTTGCTACTCAAACTCTCATTAAGTGAAAAGTCCTAACCACAACTGTGAAAGCCTAAATGCAACTTAGACTAGCCAATATTGTCACCTAAGTGGTCCAAGTTATCATTTAGAATTGAAGCGATGAAAGGGCCTCCTGAGAACCAATATAGTTGATTAAGTCCCAGGACTGGCTAGAAAAGGTTTGAGGAATAGTTACAGTAAACTACATGTAACAATCACCCAAGGTGAAAGTACCCTTATTATTGGCAGGAACCCTCCAAGGGAGTTGAGGCAATGATTGTCCGTCTATCCCAAGTACCGCAAGTATTTCCCCCCTGCAATCACGTATGTGATATCCTAAAATTGCTACGTTTACCACTTCACAATCAATGACTGGGGTGGAATGGTCGTAGGTCGAACCACATGCAAGGGCAGGGTAACTAATCCCGAAATTTTGAGAAGTAATTACACTTAAGGTGGTCTGCACTTCCAAAATCCCCAAATGCACAGTAGTCCAAGTAGTACTACAAACACCCGAGCAAACGGAGAGGGGATATCTTCCCCACCTGCTCTAAGTGCGGCCTCGTGATTGACGCATGTGTTAGATGTGCTTCCTAGGGATTGATTACTAGATGGATTTTTAGATGTTGCAGTGGAAGTTTTTTGGATTTAATGAGTTAAATTAGTGTTGGTAAATTTGCATGTTAATGCTATGAAATAAATGTTGCAAATCTATTGAAGTGTGTAAGTGTTGATCCAAATGAAAGTGCTTGTTGATTCATACATGAATTGGAGCATTGAAATGTAAAACGTTCATAATTTCATACATGCCAAGATAACCATGTTCATTTCCTTAACGATTATGTGCTTGCGAATGTGAATCCCATGAAGCTGATATCCAATGTCAAAATATAATCAGACTCGAATAAACTTAGCAGAGAACTGTTATGATCCCAAAGATCGCTGCTAGGCGCATTGGGAAAGTATACTTTAGTTCTCTACTAGCCTACAGACCTAGAGAATGGATTTTTATCCCAAAGATCGTTGCTAAGCGCGATGGGAGAGAATACACCAATTCTCAAAGCCTATATGAAATCATAAACCGTTTAAGTGTTTAGCATAAACAATAATTCATCACTATGAAATCAAGCATTGATATTATTCCAAGCATGATCAACAAAATCATAAATGCCCATGAATAACTTTATCAAAAGGGAGATCATTCATCATATGTGTTGTGAAGTTTGCTTCAGAAATTTAAATCAGATTTTAAAGTTCACCAAGTCAGATAACTTAGCCCAAACTCACTAACCATGATAAATTTCTACAAGAATTAATTTACTCATGAGCCAAAATCCAAACTAGCAAGTGCTGAAATGTGAGGTTTTAAACTTTGAGTATATGTGACCAATCATTAGCAAGTGAAAATATAAATCTGTTGTGTGTGCATATTGAGTGTGCTAGTGTGAACAGATTTAGGATAAATTAATCAAGAAAAAGTCCCCAAAATTTACTGCAAATTTTTTTAAGTTATCTACTCTAAGTTTGTTCTGGATTTAAGGCAGAAAAAAAAATCAGACTTAAACAGCCTGCTGTTCTGAAAATTCAGACCTGTTAGTAAGCAAGAAATTTGTCAATTATGGTTTCCTTCTGCAGAAATAAGATAACCAAAACAACAGAATGTTAGTTTGCTTAAAAAAATCAATTTGTCTAACAGAAATAAAGGAAAAAAATGTCAGAGTTGTAGCAGAAAATTATTGGGTTTGCTTCACACTTTAAATCTGAATTTTTTTTTCCTATTCATAAGAAAAAAAAATCAGCTAGATCATGGGGAAAGAAAGAAGGCAAATCAGATCTGAAGATGGGAAAAATTAGCTATTGATTTGCAGCAAGAGAGGAGCGAACAGCAAGATAGATTGTCCTTCTCTTGTTTAAATATGTGGTTGGTAAGATTTCAAAAGTCTACAAAGCTGGTCCTGGACTCATTTTTGCATATCAGGCTACTTACATGACCAGTTCAAGGGATGCCCGGAATTCATGAATGAAGAAACAAGAGACATGGAGTCTTCTATTAATATAGTAGGTGTTATTCCAAATCCCAACAATGAAAAACGGTAGATGGACGAAGTATATTCCCTAGAATGAATTGGTCAAAACAGTAAGAAGCTTGCACGATCAACTTTGCAGCTATAAGGTTGATAATCACCGACTACTCCAAGATCAAGAGAAGCAACACGAGGTCAATGATCAGATCATTCACAACATCTAAGAAATCTAAATACAATTGAGAGAGAATAGAGAGGAAAGACACGAGCATGTCAAAGGAAGTAGAACCATGCATGATCAAGAAGAGAGGAGAAGCTCATGCAGATAATCAAGAAGCAGCATTACCTCTTTTTCCACCTTTGATTCATCATCAAGAAGTTCCTCTTCTACAAAGAGAACAACCTCCTCTACGTATACTAGAGACATTTCTTCCACATGAACAAGGAAAAAATATTAAAAATCTTTTCTTTTCTCCAATTATTTTTGGCACGCCATAAGGGATGGCTTATGATCGAACCCAAATTACAAGGATGTCATAGCCTATACAGGTGTCCCAGAGCCATCCAATACAAAAAGGGCATAGTCAAGGGCATTTTCAATTAGTCCACACTTTCCCAAAACATCAAGGATGTGTCTAAGGCCCCTTGGGGATGTGCACAATGTGATATAATATCATGACCATTGTTAACTTATCCATACAAATAAAAGTTAAGTCATTATGTTAACTTAGGGAGTCATTTTTAGTTTTACCTGTGTTACTTGGTTAGTATTTTGCAGCAGTAACAATCTGTTCTGCAGCAGCGTTCTCTTCCATAGCAACAGTTTGTTCTTTAGTCTGATCTACAATAATCTTCCGCAATAGAGGGGCACCAAAGCAGCAGTTTGGATTCTGTTGCAGCAAAGGAGGCACAACAGTGCTATAGGAGAAGCACACTGTGATGTCATGTTCCCAAGAATAGGCCAGCAAGGAGTGACTTAGTAATCTATTTGTTCCCGTAGACTATAGTCAGGCACAAATAGGGAACAAGAGGAGAAATAAGGGTGAATAAGTGGCTAAACGATGAATTAAGCCAAAAAGCATAGGAAAAGTCACTTAGGCTAAAGTCAACGGAGAAATAGAAGAAAAAGGTGTTGAGGGGGAGACTCAATTAATTAATCACTCACCTTAGGAAGAAAATTGCCTAGCTTAAGTGATGTCAATGGAGAGTTAGATCGGGAAAGGTATAAAAGGAGGTATTCGACCTAATTTCTCATTATCTTATCATTTGATGTTGAGACAGTTTCCAGAGGAGGAAATTGACCTCTTTGTTGTTTTGTGGATTTCTGGAGAAAACCACCAAACAGATTGGTTTCGGTGTTGGAAGACACACCTTAGCCTATAGGAGATACCATCCAGGTATTTCACCGTGCCAGTTCAGGAGTATTCAGATCTATTGCAGAGATTGTGCAGTGCAGGCAGTGAGGGCACAAGGGTTAGAGAGGGTTTTGTGTAGCTGCATGAGACCAGGGTTTATCTTGCAGATTCCTTCCGACCTAGTTGAGGATCAGTCAGGGCGCTTCTTTTGAGCCACCAGTCATTAGATTCTGACGGTGGAATTTACCAGGGCGCATTAGACAACTAAGAAGTGTGCAGCTCTTGAGGAGGGACGTTTTAGGTTTCAACGGGTGTTCTAGATCAGATTAGAGGAAACCCTTCCGACCGAGTACAGAGGAGGCCAGGACACACATTTTGAGACATATATCATTGGATTCCAACAGTGTAATTACTAGGGAGCAGTCAAAGATCCTAGGGGGTGCGCAACCCCCCAGGGGATGTCATCCAGAGTTGCAGAGGTCAGATCTTCAATCCGACAGTTACCAGGAGGATCTTAGAGGTCAGAACGCTCAGTTTGGGACAAATTTTCAGGCCGTTTTGTCGTGTATAGCCACCAGGGCGAGTTTTCCAGCATTTGCAGCAGTTGTCGTGAGTTTCCAGAACTACATTTTGTCGATCTATCCGTGCATGTGCAGATCTATCTACATATTTTGATCATGGCTATTTTGTATTGGTTTCTTTGTATTCCAGTGACAATCCATGAGATCTAGCTGATGATTATTTCTCTGCTTTCAACATATCTTTGTATTTCCTGCTTTTTCCCCATAATACATACTAGTGAGATGGTGTTTGTTCCTTATTTCACATGCATCGTATATATTGCTTAAACATGATTTGAATGAAACACACATGCGAAAATCACCAAGCATGTTAAACAATTAACTCAAACACATCCAGAAACCCCCAGAGTATCAGTTTCTAGAGTCAAAACACTAGTTCAGCAATAGATATCCAGATCAGCTGGATTTGGGATATTTCATTGGTATCAGAGCCTTCTTCCTGCCAGCCTATGAAGAAGTGCTTCTCATGACCCCATGATTCCAGGAATAGGTGAAGAATACCCTGAGGGCCGAGGACATATTGGGGATGAGTACATTCAGTACCGCAGAGTACATAGTAGAGACACAAGGGACTACACTCCCTTCCACACTCAATCAGATGCAAAGCTAGAGTTAGAGGACAGAGAGCATATCAGCTCTGACAAAGAGGCAGAGATAGAGAATACTATGGGTGACAGGCGTGAGACACCAGAGGGTAGGGGGAAAGGCCCCGAGACACATTTTGACAGTATGCAGGCCATGTTGAATGACCTAGCTAGAGGACAAAGGGACATGATGAACACCATTGAACAGATGGCCATCAACACACAAATGATCCAGCAGAGTGTGAGCACCATGGGTGCCAATGCTGCAGAAGGAGTGAGTGGATCAGGAGGACATCAGGGAGGTGGGGCCAGTGGCTCCAGTGGATCTCAGGGTGGTGCAAGTGGATGTCCCTTGCCTATCTGTGCCTATACATCATCTGGGAGGATTCCTTGACCATTATATCCACAGTTCCAGGGGGGACAGTCATTGGGACAGCTGAGGCAGGCAGTGTCACAGGACCCATTTGGAGAGTACAAGAGAGACTATTTGGCATTAGGGCCAGAATTCCATGTAGACATGAGTTTGTTAGACTATTGTTTGATCAGGTATCAGAACAGACCCCGGGAGGCATAGAGGGGCAATGTGCAAACTCAAAACATGGATTTCATCAAGAAACTGGGAAAGCTGAACATTCCTACTTTCGACGGGTCATAACAATGCTCAACTCAGGCATGGGTACAGAAGTTTGACACATATTTCAAGCTTAACACGATGACAGAGTCAGAAGCTATCAACTTCACCACCTTGCACTTAGATGGGGAGGCCCATGAGTGGTGGTACCATGGGTTGGTGACCTTGGGTCACAGCCACATTACTTCATAATTGGAGGTCACCAAGAGGTTGATGGAGAGTGTTGACCGCCCATTTAGCAACGGTGGTCAACTCATGTGCCATGAAGTATTCATCTATGTTGAAGACATTATTGGTTCTACTTGGGTATCTGATACCCCAGCATCAAATTTTTGTAAACGGAATTTCCGCACCCCTGCGTGG
>ML855428.1:11578-28308 GCA_009831015.1 Picea engelmannii | reverse complement strand
GCTCACATCTCTGCATGATTAACATATGAAATACATCAGCCTCACTCATACATAAAACATTAAAACAAATATTTTGAATGGTAAATTTATCTATAAATACAGAAAAATAACTTCCTTCAAAAAATAAGATAATTGTATTAGCGATGCACCAAAAAAACAATCATTCACCGTCCGCGGTGTGCCCATATATATTGTGAGCACTGTGACTGGTGTGTCAGTGTACATTAATGCACCGAAAAAAAATGTTCAATCGTGTTATGCGGTGCATTGGAAAAAGGTAACGTTGAGGCGCTACACTACAAACAATACGCCCTGGTGCATTACGTTTATCATACGCACCGCTTAAACCAAAAAACAAATTAAAATTCTAAAGCAGGTAAACAACTATTTAAAATTAGCAAAAAAACGAGGTGTGTATATGTTCCCTACATGCATCGGTGCATGTAACTAACATAGTCGCACCATCACATAAACTTTAACAATTTTTTGAGTATGGAACTTTATAATGGTGCATTCTGGTCATTCATATCGCACCGCGCACATTGCCACCAAAATAATTACTGGGTGCACCGCAATACAATGTTACATTTCTCAACAGTGCGTTTGGTAAATAGGAACACCATGATGCGCATGTTTACCAATGCACTACATAAAATATATCTGATCAGGGCGATGAGCTATGTATGTTAACGCCCCGGTGCATTAGTTGTACTTTGACACACCGCCCCACCAGTTAAATGATTTTCTTCGGTGCGTCATTAAACAGATGTGTCGATGCATTTATGTTTACCAATGCACCGCCGAGAAATGTAAGAAGGTACGCGGTGCGCCCTGTAAATTTACAGGTCATACCGTACGCGGTGCGCCCTGTAAATTTGCAGGTCATACCATGCACAGTGCGCCCTGTAAATTTACAGGTCGTACCGTACGCGGTGCGAACCAAGAGCCTCAAACGCACCACACAACTTTTTTTGTTTTCTTTTTAACACTTAAAATTTCACTCAATTTTAAATTTTAAACCGGTGAAAACTTAAGTTATGAAGAAACAAGGATATTACCTGGACATTTTTTCATTAGAAAGGCATGGTTGCAACGTACTCAAAAAAACTAAATTTTCCCACCATTTGGAAAAATTTGACATTCACTCACCCAGCAACAGATGAAAGGAACGCAACCAAGGAAAGCATCGATGGAAGGGCGCTTTAGATAGGAAAAGGTTGCACTGGTGCTTTTGAGCTCTACAACACTGAGAATGGTAAAAATGATTTTTACCATCGGTAATTTTTTTTAATAAAACCTTGTTTCAGTGCGCACAATTCACAACCGCGTCAGGCCATACATGTTTAACAAGCACACCGGCTATATATATATATTAAAAACAACCCTAACATGATGTGCATGTGTTTGTGTGCGCACCAGTGCGTATAAAATTCCATAACGCACGGCCTTTTATTTTTTTGAAAAACTACAATAGTGAGAAAAATTGTATTTAAGCATGACATGGTGCAGTATAAAAATAGACGCCCTGATGCACTGGGTTTAAAGAGTGCACCGCCTAAATTTGGAAATTGACCCTAACACGGTGCTCCATATTGTAGCATTGGTGTGCATCGTGTGCGCGTGATAAATGGAGGGCACTGGTATATTTTTTTTAACACAATCCTACATTGCTGCGTAAATGTTTTTTATTTAACCATATGACGGTGCTCTCTACTAATAGCACACCGGTGCTTCCAATGTTACGTTGTGCACCATGTATTTTTAAAAGAATGATATTACAGTGCGTCATTATTTCTCGATGCCTCCTTATTTTCGTAGCGCATCGAGTAATATTGTTCTTTATTTGAAATAACCCGACTATGGTGCGCTAGTTTTGAGAGCACCGATGCACCTATTGTCGAAAATGCATCGTTGCTTTATGTACTTATAAAAGCATTGGTGTAAAAACATCTGCTAAAACCTCTAGTCGCTCACCTTCACTAGTATCATCCGCTATAAATGGATTTTTTGGATATTTTTATAGAGGCGTCTGCAAAAACCTCCGCTAGAGGGTCTTTTCCTTGTAGTGTTATATGAAAACCATTAAGGTAGGGAAACACCATACAATAGATCCTTTCGAGAAAGGGATCCACTCTTGATCACTTGTTTCTTCAAGGGGGAAACCTCCTAATGAGATACGCTCCTAACACAATACTTCTCAACTTGCAAATTACATTGTTTACACCCCTTTATATAGTGCTACCAACCACCTACGAACATTTTGGAGGACGATCCTTCTAAAAGAGCAACCTTCTAGAATCGAAACCTTATAGTAATCCCTCTTACATTTATTTTATTCACATTAGGGCTTCATACATAGCAATACATATCTATTATTATTCCCCTTAGATACCTCCTAGGTACCCCATATTATTCTTGTATTTACACTACATTGCATCCCCCTTATGAAATCATTGTCATCAATGCTTGTAAGGAGGAAGTACAACCATATACCAGGGTCCCATGGATAAGTGTGGACCATAATGTTGAAGTAGACTAGAGAACCAGGGTCCCATGTAGAAGTGTTATCCACCATGTTGAAGTAGTCCAACCACCACAGTAAACCTAGGTCCCATGTCCAAGTGCTCATGTGAACTCCACACTGAAAATATATGAACTCAATAGCCAACTGAAAATGATGCTCCAAATATCAACACTCATCATGTGGATGCAAATATGTAGAGCCGACTAAAAAGTCATCCACTAATACTGGAGAATAAGAAAAATGAAAAACAGGATTTAGAGAAGGCTCTTGATGACTCTCCAGGATGCGCTCTACATAAGGTGTACTATAGTCATCAAATAGAAGATGAAAGTGGTTTTCGTCCAAAAAATGACAAATATCCATATACCAATCATCACAATCAGCCTCAAAATCATACCAAGTGTATGCTTCTTGATTATATTTGTCCCTAATGTCTACTATAATATATCCCTCCTGAATTTTATCTATGGTCCATTGAATATTTCGACAATTGTCCTTGATTTCCTGCAAATTATCCTTGATGGCTTGTAGATCATCGCTCATACCTTAGAGGATTAGAGAGATATTTTTTTCAATGCACGACATATCCATCGAAAACACCCTCTATAATATACCAAAAGAAAGATCTAAAAATCTTGTGTCCAATGGAATTGATTTGGCCCCAATCTGAGCAACCTGTCAAAAGTTATGAGCTCTGTAATCTCGTCGTTGTCACGAAAAATCCTTGAAAATTGTTGATTTTAAATCAACGATATCTTCACTTCCAGAGCTTCGATTCGAATGATTTTTTTTTTAATTTTTAAATTAGTCAATTTTGTGAGAGGAACTCATATATGTAATTTTTTGGGGCTAATTAGGCACAAACTGCTACAAAAGTCAGAAAAATTGTGTGGTCATCCGTGGAAAAACCCTGAAAATTGTTGATTTTAAAACAGCGATATCTTGGCCTCTTGAACTCCAATTCGGATTATTGTTTTTTTTTAATGGTTGTTTTTCCAAGAGGAACTCATATCTGCAACCATTTTCATCAAATTCTATACAAAAATCTATAGGAATTGACCTGAGTGTTGTGGCCCTCTTTTTCTTCTTCGTTTGAAAACCTGCAAAATATAAAAAAAATTGCCCCTTTTTCTTGCAAGAAGAAAGATCTCTAATACCACTTGTTAAGTACCAAAGATCTGATAATATAATCACTACACAAGATCCAAAGAACAATATAGAAAATCAACACTTTATTATGTGAAAACCCTTAAGGTAGGGCAACACCATACAATATATCCTTTTGAGGAAGGGATCCACTCCTAATCACTTGCCTCTTTGAGGGACAACCTCCTAATGAGCTACGCTCCAAATACAATACTTGTCAACTTTCCCATTACATTGTTTACACCCCTTTATATAGTGTTACCAACCACCTAAAAACATTATAGAGGAGGAACCTTACAAAAGAAGAAACTTCTAGTAAGCCCTCTTACATTTATTGTGTTCACATTAGGCCTTCATACATAACAATGCATAGATACTATTATTCCCCTTGGGTACCTCCCTAGGTACCCCATATTATTTCCCAAACTACACTACAATCCCACTGGTGTGAACGCCATCTAAAATATGGAAATTGAACTATATTCATTCTTTTTTTGATGTAACGGTCATGCAACT
Organism: Picea engelmannii; assembly: GCA_009831015.1. Taxonomy (NCBI): domain Eukaryota; kingdom Viridiplantae; phylum Streptophyta; class Pinopsida; order Pinales; family Pinaceae; genus Picea; species Picea engelmannii. Next base: position 24,122 of record ML855428.1, on the reverse strand, counting down.
TGATAACTACGCTTTCCTCCAATTTTTTTATGACATTATGTGATATAATCATAGAGACATTCATCCAAATCATCCAGCTTGTTAACCTTGACTCCAACTTAGCATGGTTGTATGGTGATTAAATAAATGCTTAGACTCCAGATGCATGTCTGATGCTTTCCATTTTCTGTGTCGTTTCTTCTCCCTCCATTGGCATTAATGTTGCTCAGTGGGTCAGAATATGTATCTGGTTTTCCAACCAAGCATGTTAATGAAAGCTTCTAGAAGATGTTGATTTATTTCCAAGGTCTGACATTTTGCATTTGCTTTTGAGAGAGTCGTGAAGACTATCCCATCTATCATAACCTACCGTACCAGTATAAATTATCAAATTGTTGACAAAAACTACCTTCAAGTTAGTTATGGTTTCTTCAATTTCGTCACAATTAATGCATGCTATCAAGGTGTGAATTGGGATATCATTGAGGAGAAGGAGATATCTGATGCTTCTATTCTGCAACTCTCAAGCCACCAGATCATGTTCCACACTTTCACTGCTATATAAAATCCATGGTATTTGGCTCTGGATCCACCATTTTTTCCCTTATATTTCACTTTGGCAGCGACCATTTGCTTCAAGATTGAAGCCCTCGGTCCCTTGACAATGGTGTTGAGATCGATAGCAAAGTTTTCTGAGCACTTGCATATTGTTGGTTTTCTTAACCGTTGCATTCATATTGATATTATATCATGGCATTCTATCTAGGTTATGGTGATGTTTGTACAATTTTTCCTCTAGATTCAGGTTAGATTTCAATATGTTGAATCTGTGATTTTGAAATGGGTGCATGTTAGTAGCCCATTTTGTTGGGAAACATAGTGCACAACAAGTCTTTCAAGCACCAGTCTCATTATTGTCTTCCAGAAAATTTGCTTCACGAATTTCTTCAAAGGAATAACAAGATCTATGGGCTTCCTTTCTTGTTGTTCATCTTCAAAATTATCATCATCATCATGTTCTTCCTCCAGATGGACTTCCAAAAGAGGAAGTTGATAGTTTTTGTGGCATTTTGAACGGTGTAAAATTCAAGGATTTTGGTTTGTTGTAAGTGTGACTTTAGACATTCTACTGCACTTCTTTATATTCGAGAAATTAAATAACAGAGAGCTTAGTTAATGACCACTCATGCTCGTTTAAGTAAGGTGAATCTAAGAGATGGGCAGTCCATTCTACAACTATGTCGATTAACCTACCCACTCCTTATAACTTATGAGGGATTCACAAGAAGCTCTTCTATAAATATGGCATACTCTGATCGCTTATTGAGTAACTTGGTCTCCCATGTAACACGATTTCTTGGTAAGTAGCCAAAGAGTAGCTTCCATATAGTTGGTTGAAGTCCCCCACAATCTGGTATTCCTTGAGAAGCCAAATGTTACAACTCATCCAAGTTTATGACCTTCTTGGAAAGCTCGGTGTTAAATTGTCCCCATCAAATATCATCCAAAAATATTTTGTTGACCTTCAAATTGAAAATTGTGGAGGAGATGAATGTCCAACAATAGAGGGTAAATCAAAATCAGGAGCTTCCTACGAGTCGGCCAGTGATTCATCAATTCGATTTGATGTTGAACTAGCATATTTCTTATTTGAGCTTTCATCCAATTCCATTGTTGTTCCATTCGTGCTTTCCTACATTATCCCATGGTCACTTTGAATGCTTGGTTTGTTTACCATACCTAGATTAACAATGATATGCGATCTGTGTATACAAAAGTTGACATGGCAATGGATGTAATATTTCTAGTTCCCTGCAATAGTCATTAAGGTTTTCTAATCAAACAAGACTTTCCTACTTGATGATGAAGATCATAGAGACCAACAGACTCAAATCATCGACAACACATTCAATCCTGAAGATCAATTCAACTCCAGAATCAAGAATAATTGTAACTTGCAATAGTATTTTTGTAATTTTACTTGTACTTTTTTGAAATCGAGTTTAATTACATTTTAAGCGGGTGCATTTTCGATAGAAGCCAACACCCTCCATTTTTTGAGTTTGAATTGTTGAATCTAATTATTAAAGGACGAAGTTGCAAGAAGCCCTTTGAGGTATAAGTCAGTATTTAAATAGCCCGAATTGATGAATTATTAGAGTTATTGAATACTCTAATACACTATATTGTTGACACTACGATCACAATTTACAAAGCAACTGTCACTAATGTTCTAACCTGTTTACAAGATTCGCAGGAAAAAATCGAATTTCTCCAGCTTGAATCACGACTCTAACAATATGAAACACAACAAAATAATCATCATTTTGAACTAGTTCTTGTTGAGAACAATTCTCTTTTTGAACTTGAGAATGATTCCTATTAGCAACCAACACATGATCAAATCAATGATGCCACTTCAGAAGTAGATTCAAATGAAGATGAAGTTTGTCATAAACATGTTTGCTTGCACTTTCCAAGCCCATCATCAGACCCTGGGAAGTAACCATCAACAACAAGCATAGAACAGGTTTTGGATACAAAATAGAAGTGACCTTTCACATTCCATATTATTCCAAACCAATCCAATTCTATAGTGTTGGATTCCTTCAAGAAAATTCATCTTCACCTACTCCAGTTCAAGATTAGATTCCTGAATGCTAACACCATCATTGATTTGGCCACATTGAGGATAAATATTTTGATATTCATCCTTGTGAGCATTGTGGAAAGAATAATCATCCTCCAGACAAATGTTACAAATGTAAAAAACTTGCAAGAGTAAGAATCACTATGGGTGGATCACTTCTTGGAAATGGTCATCAACATCCAAGAAGACATATCAACCATACTAAAGAATTAATTCTTGAGTAATTACACATCTTGCAGTGGAAAGATTTTTATCTTCTCACCTTGTCTCTAACAAGGGGGGATAATATCAAGGGCGACAGGTGCGAGGGGGATTATATGCAATCCTAGTGGAACTATAATTGCTCATTTCGCTTGAGGCCTTGGATTTGTGACTAATAACGAGGTAGAGGCTTATGGCCTATTCGAAGGGATTAGGCTAACTCTGTCACTAGGATTATTAAAATTGATAATTCTTGGTGACTCAACGTTAATAATTAGAGTAATTCTCAAGAATGTTGTCATTAGAGGCAACATTATCTCTAGCGTCTTATATCATTCGATGGATCTCCTTCAATAACTCAAATATTACTCCATATTCCATGTAAAACGTGAGTTAAAAGGCGATGCAGAATATTGGGAAAAAGTTGGATCTTAGCTCCACAAAGGGTGTTATGAAACTAATGGGGAACAACAAAGGTTACACTTGCCATAGATATATGTTGGTAGCATTAAAATTGAAAGGTTAGTGGATGCACAATGTATTAATGAGGATGTGGGTCACACAAGAGTGGAGCATAGGCTTCATTAAACCCATTCAACCTCTGACATGCAGAAGATACAAGGTATTTTATGCTAATATGGATCCCCTTTCTTACTCCCGAGGCAAGTCTGAATGACATTGGGTGGTTTTGTTGTTAGTGTGTGGTTTTCATGGCAAATAGTTTACATGGTTGCAAGGAAGCCCTTTAATGTTATTCAATCTTCGGACCAAGTTCAACCTGACTATCAGGTTCCTTAAACCCTCACACTCATTAGTGATACCCCAACAATCTCATTCAACTTCAATCGATCTGGAAAGGGGCAGTGAAGCACAAGGAGAAAGAGGAATGGAACCAATGGAAGTTGAAGATGCAGAGTCAGAACATGTAGCAATACAGGATGCACTATACCAAGAATAAGCTCATCATTAGATGTTTTTTAAATGTCTTTTTCTATTAGGTTAGTATGTAAAATTTTATAGCAACTAGACTATTGTGTTATATATCATGAAATTTGTGATGTGTTTTTGTATGACAATAAGCTCATAATTTTAAGTCCCGGAGCCTCTTTTTGTACCTTTTTTTAATGTTGATTTTCCATGACACAACCCATATATATAAGGGGGAATAAGGGGGAATAGTATCAGTGATTGACAGTTAGGCTTCATGTTTTCAAATCCTATCAATCGAGCATGAACAAGTGAGCCATAACCATATTCTATCAGCATGATTTAGTTTGTGGTCTTCCTTAAACCACCATTTAGTAGAAGACATCAGCTTTTGATAGAAAATATCTTGTAGTTATCTCTAAACCACCATTTGAGAGCACTTCCAATTAACAAAAGACATTAGCTTCTAGCTAAATTAGGATTTTTTTTGGAAGCCACTGAACCTTAGAGCCAAGTTTTAGAGTTTGTGGTCTTCCTTAAACCACCATTTAGTAGAAGACATCAACTTTTGTTAGCCATTTGGTTTGTGATCATCCCAAAACCAACAAATTCAGAGAGCATGTTCAGCCATTGGTAGTTGTCCACTTCCTGATTTCAGGTCTCTACTTGGACTCACATACACCCCTTTTGATTAAGGGGTTGAATGTTGGAAACCTAATTCGTTGGGGTTATGATATTTTTTATTATTCACTTGAGAAGGAATATGAAAAGTCACAAGTGAATAAGAACTGTCAATCCAAAGGTCATAGATCAGGTATTTATATGTGTATCATATTAATAAAAGATATATCAAGTTGATCTCAATTCTAGTGTATTCTAACACTAAAGAGCGTGTTTCTCATACTATCTTGAAAATTAGTTGTTGATTCTTCCATAAAATGGACCAAGAGTCAATAGAGTTCTTTTTGTAGTCACAAAGCCATCCATCCCACACAAATGGATCGAGTTATAAATATGAGGATGCGATCATTACCTTTTGTAGAGTCGACATTTGGTGTAGATAAAAAAATTGTTCCATATGAAATATCCATGTCATTGGATCATTACCATCAAAGTTCCTCATTTCTATTTTGGTAATGAAACAGTTCCTTGGGCCAAAGTTGAAGCCAATATTTTGTGGATCTTGGCATGATGAATAATCCCTTGATTAGGATTCAATCATCTTGTTCTCTTGATGCATTGATAAGTCATCCTTATGCTCTCCATGAGGAGAAGAAGTCATTCATGGACCGCTTTATAGGTTTCCATTGTAAATGGTTTATCTCTTAAATAAATGAACCAATGAGTCAAAAATTTAGCATGTAATGAATTGAAATGTCTACTCCACAATATCACAAGATTGATTGAATTAAGATGTGTCGAGAAAAAATTATGGCAAATGTGCCAAAACTTATTGATTTTCGCCCTTATTTGGACACTGAAGTTGTATGGACGATACCTTGATCAATTTTGCACTAACAAAAGATATTTTTAGGCATGATATATCTGATGTTTCCATTTTCCAATAGGATTGTTCTCACATCAATTGGAACATGCAATATTTGGATATGCCCATTTCAGTAACCCTTGTTATGTTTAACCTAGTTTTAGGATTAAAGAAAATCATTGTGTTATACAGAATATAACTATAAAATTATTGTGCTTGCTCTACTAAGACTCAGGGCCATATATGGCTCTATATATCCTATTTCCAACCCTTTAATTATCACTTGATTTGGAATTCCCTAGCAATAGTTATAGAGAAAACCATACAAAATGTTGTTTTAAAGGTGGCAACCAAGGATTGTACACTCTAATACCAAATGTTATCAACCAAATAAGCATAAGAAACACCTAATTCAATAATGTCCTTCCTAAATGAAGTTAATAAGTGAATTAATAAGAAGCCTTCTTGAGGAGGCAACTTCCTATTACAAGATATCCAAATGCACAACACAAGATGATTATTCAAAAGAGTCTCATTGATGTATATATAGGAGGTGAAGAGGGTTGGAAGGCTTCCTACAATAATAATACTACCTAACTAAATGTTAATTAACCAGGGTTATGACTAGGGGCTTGACATACCATTTCATCTGAAATTATTTAGAGTTTTGCTTGTGTAACTAATATTTCATTGTTGGACATCAAAGGGTTATTTTAATTTCACTTGCACTCGTTAAAAGAATAACAATATATATGTACTTGTTTCTGAACGAATTAAAAAATGTGGCTTGGAATGTCTATCTTCAATCATTCGTGTAGTTGTTTTTGAACTCCATTGTATTCACGCCCCATACTATTGTAAGGCTATGATGACTTGTTGAAACTACAAAATCTATTCATGCTTGTTTTCAAATAACATGATTGCATACTCTTAAATAACTATGGATGTTTGTTGCTTTCTCATGATTGTTTGATTTATCTCTTTGCCTTTTTCATTTTTCTTTTATAGTTTCAAAATTTTATCTTTAACCAAATGATAAGCATGTTATCTTTTGGTTTGCTTCAGAAGTGTTTAAACCATGCCAAGAGCATGCTTCACGTGATGTGGTGTGCATGGTGAAACCCCAGCCCCTTGTATCTTAGACTGCTTTGGCTGATTGACATTTGGAGAGCTTACTATATGTGTATGATTGTCTTATGGATATGTGCTACAAGAGGCATACTTCTAATACATGTAGTTATCTTGCATAGCATTGACATCTTCTACATGGTGCATGTATTGAAGATGATGGGGCCTTAATAGAGGATGTGGAGCTATCTCATGGGGGAGCATTAGGCACTAGAAGGAAGGGTTATTGGCCCTACGAGCATCGGGACCATGTGGCACCCTTTAGGAGGTTGAGTGTTTGGCTTGAGGGAGTCTTGTCTAGTTGGCACACTACTTGGAGTTTGTCATGGGTCCAAGACACACATATGGAGGAGGAGCATTGGAGCTTAGGATCTTGTATTGGAGAGTGTGCAACCTTGTCACGAAGAGTGATTAACATGTGGAGCTTTAGCTTGGAGAGAACACCACTTGGGAAGTGGAGTCCAACCACCATGCAACACATGTACACGTTGGAGAGGAGTGTTCTTCATGTGAACATACTCTAGTGGCTTAGATTAGGTTGCTTGTGGACTTAGTGAACTTTCAATTATTGGCCTTACCTCTTATATAGAGGGAGGAGAGAGATTTTTTTATAACTAACTATTCAAGAATGTACTTGTAATCTTGATGTATTTTCAGAGTCTTTGTGCTTGTGTGATACAAGAGTTGGAAGACTTAAGGTTTTTGTGAAGTAAACCCTAGAGAAGGATCGAAGCTTGTATCGAAGTCTTAGTGTGAGCTATACCTAGGGTTTGTTGGATGAAACCCTAGATTAAGATTTGTAGCACTTTGATGCAAGCAAAGTTTATGTCATGCTTACTTGGTGACTCTCCTTGACAACTTGTGTGATGCAAGTGGGATATCCAAGGGTGGACTTGTTGGTAATTAAGATAGATTGTTTTGGAGCCTTTGGTTTTTCTAGATAGCTTGGTAGGATGGCATGTTGGGCCTTTATATTGCTAGTTAGGGTTTGTTGTTGATGGTGGATTCCCTAGCTAGGGAATGGGAAGCAATTGGATAGTCCTCCCTTGGGATGAGCTAAAGGGACTTGTTGTATTGGCTTTGTATGAGCTAAAGTATTGTACTTTATATTCATTCGTGTAATATGTGAAGTGTACTACTGTTGTCCTAATTTTATATGTTGCATATTTGAAAATTGGACTTTGGTTTCTCATTATTATGAATAGTTTCATGGTTACTTTAATTAGTCAATTTGTTGGGACATTTGAGCTAAAATATTGTAATGCCCCCAACCATCAACCCCAGGGCCGGGCCAACGCTACTCCACGGAAAAACACTTATGTAACACCTTATGCATTCTAATGAACTTAAAATGCTTGATTACAGTTAAACACAAAATTACTACTAGCATTTCAAAGTTAATGGAAATAACAATAAATTCATATGCACACCAAAATACGTGATAACATTGCAAGAATCGCAGGTATGCAATTTATTAAATTACAGAATTACAACATATAGTGACACTTATCTTTGAAACTGTCACACACCACCAACTGTGTGTAGACCTTCCACGAACCTCCCAGCCTTAGACTGCACTGCTCATCACTCTCAACAGTAGGTCACCCCTGAGCTGGGACTAAGCTCCACCGGGTAGGGATTCCTAGGCTAGGCAAGGTTTACAGGAAGACACACAGTCACAAAAGAAGGATTCTCTCCCAGGAACCACTTATGCCCACTGCCCACAGACTCTCCTTCCCCACATGCTTGTCCCACCCCAGGAGTATACACCTTCTCTGTCACCTAGACAGTCCTTCGGCTACTAATCTCCCTTGCCTTGGGCTTCAGCAACAGACCAGACCGGAAATATCTGAGCTCTGTGGCAGCTACAGGGTTCCTTCCAGGAGCTCTCTCCTTCCTCCGCGCACTCTCTCACCTGGAGAGAGTCGGTCACAGGCCGGGCAACCACGAGGCTCAGCACGAACTTACACTGGCCAGCAAGCCACACGTAGTCCAGCACTGTGTGGCCACAACAGTCAACTAGGAAAATGGGTATGGACACCCGAAACGACAACAATCAGCGCTAAGGCATAGCGCGACTCTGCGGTTACAGGATGCGTCAGGCTTTCCATCAAGCAACACAGGATGCATGGCTCAGCAATTTCGGGACACTTGGGTTTTCCCCAACCAGTAATACAGGACAGATTCACGGTTTCGACAAAGGGTGTATCGTTCCCCATAAATCAACACAGGCTTCAGGTTTTAGAGTTGCATGAGGCTATGCGGAGCTTGGACAGGATTCACAACTCAGAGAGATGACGATGGAATGGAGGAGGAACCCCCAACACAGCTCATTTCAGCAGTTTTAACTGCATGCGCTTGGGTTGACACTTATCACCCATGAAGCTGCATGCACTCCATAGTATGCATTCCCTTTTTGCACATGTTCCCCTTCCAAGAACTTAGGATAAAAACAATACATTTCACATGGCTTTTTGGAATAATATTAAAATATTATTCCCAAAGACTTAAGCCCCTAGGCTTAGAGCCTATGCTCAACACTTAGCCTCCCTTCCCAACCTTCCAGCCCCCAATCCCTTACCCACTCTGTGGAAGCTTAGTCCCCCATCACTCATTCATCATAGTCGGTCTGCACACAGCGGTGTTTATATTCTTTTTTTATTAATGTTATGCATGATTACATATAGAAAAGCAGGCTCCCTGCCTTCAACACTTGGGCTCTCTGGTCTAATAATCACATAAGCCCACCAGCTTATATAAACTTGGCTCAGTAGCCTATAAAACATAATTACAATTCATAATGCAAGCTTTACAACAGGGCTCGGCCTTGGGGACATTACAATCCCCTCCCCTTATTTTTGCATTGTCCTTAGTGCAACTTTACACTGCATCTGCAACCTTTTCAAAATCTTCAAAAAGATGTGGATACTCTACCTACATAACATCTTCATGCTCCCATGTCACGTCCTCAGGACCGTACCAGGTCCATTGGAACTTTACAAGTCTTATAGCTCGATTCCGGAGCTATTTGTTTTTCATGTCCAATATGCGCACAAGATGCACTTACAGGACACCTTCTTGTTCCACCTGAATCACATTCCAATCGATAACATGATTAGCATCTGGTATATATTTCTTAAGCAATGAAACATGAAACACATTATGTACAGTCATAGATGCAAGTAATGCAAGCATATATGCAACTGGCCCAATCCTTTCCAGGATTTCAAATGGCCCACAAAATCTGGCTGCCAACTTGGCCCAACTTCCCAGCTTCAGGGAACTCTTGTTAGTTTTCACTTTCAGGAAAACACGATCACCCACTTTGAACTCTCTGTGGGTTATGCTCTTATCGGCATAAATTTTCTGCCTGTCATGGGCAACTTTCAAGTTCTGCTTAATTTTTATCATTTGGTCCTCCATCTCCTTGAGCAACTCTGGCCCAACTACTGCTCTATCAGCTAGATTATCCCAGCTCACTAGAGTATTGCACTTTCTTCCATAAAGTGCTTCAAATGGGCTCATCTTCAATGATGCATGATACCCATTGTTGTAGGCGAATTCTACCAAGTGCAAGTAGTCTTCCCATCTTGATGGTTTGTCCATCACATACATTCTCAGTATGTCTTCTATTACTCTGTTCACCCTCTCTGTCTGTCCATCAGACTCAAGATGATAAGTTGTACTAAAGTTCAGATTCGTTCTGAATCCTTTGAACAATCCTTTCCAGAAATTCGAGGTGAATTTCGCGTCTCTGTTGGACATAATCGTTTTAGGAATTTTGTGTAATCGTGCCACTTCCTTTATGAAAATATCAGCCACATTTGCTGCCTTGTGAGTAGTTTTTAGTGGAATAAAATGGGCAAATTTTGTAAGCTTGTTCACCACCACCATGATCAAATCATGCAGCTTGGTTATTCTGGGCAATCCTGTAATAAAATTCATCGTTACTACTTCCCACTTCCACTCAAGAATGGGTACAGGTTGCAGTAACCTTGTTGGGTGCCTTTGCTCAGCTTTAACTTCCTGGCACTCCATACATCTGGCGATGTATTCAGCGATCTCTCTCTTCATACCTGGCCAAAAGTAATGGCTCTTGATTGCTGCAACAGTCTTTTGATATCCAAGGTGTCTAGCATAAGTCACGTTATGCATTTCTCTTAGAATCGCAAGTTTCAAACCTTGGACATTGGGTATATATACTCTGTTTTTGTACAGAAGTATTCCATCAGCTTCCAAGGTGTAATCTTCCTCTTTCTGTGGTCTCTCACTCTATTGTAGCTTTGCTACCAAGTCTCTGTACTGCAAATATGCATTTGCAGCTTCCAAAATTCTATCCTTAATATCAGTCTTGTACATGCTAATGGCTGAAGCATGTAAGTTGTGCACCTTTCTGCTGAGTGCATCGGCCACCTTGTTTTCCTTTCCTTTGATATGCTTGATATCAAAGTCGTATTCACACAGAAATTCTAGCCACCTGCTTTGTCTAGCGTTTAAGGTTGGTTGATCAAACAAATATTTCAGACCGTTATGGTCTGTCCTGAGTTCAAACCTCCTTCCCATGAGGTAATGCCTCCATTTCTTTAGAGCATGAACGATTGCTGCCAACTCCAAATCATGAGTGGCATAATTCTTTTCGTGATCTTTCAGCTTCCTGGACTCATAACAGATTACAAATCTATTATGACTGAGAACTCCTCCCAACCCTTCATTACACGCATATGTGCACACCACAAAATCCAAATTTGGATCTGCAATCCTCAAGATTGGAGCACTGGTTAACAGCTACTTCAATAGCTGGAAACTTTTCTCACACTCTTCAGTCCACTGAAACATTTTCTCCTTCCTTTGCAAAGAAGTGATAGGGTGAGCTATCTTTGAGAACCCTGCGATAAACCTTTTGTAATAACCCGCTAGACCCATAAAGGATCTAACTTCCGCCACATTCCTTGGCGTTGACCATTCTCTAATGGCCTCTACCTTCTTAGGATCTACGGCGATCCCTTCTTCTGAAATAAAGTGCCCCAAGTAATGGATCTACCTTTGATAAAAATGAGCATTTGCTCAACTTGGCATACAGTTGGTGTTCTCTTAACACTTGCAACACCATCCTTAGGTGTTGTTCATGCTCTTCCTCTGACTTGGAATACACCAAAATGTCATTCGGGAAGACTATGACAAACTTGTCTAGATAGTCCCTGAATACACCATTCATCAAGCACATAAAAACAACGACTGCATTGGACAGTCCAAACGACACCACTGTGAACTCGTAATGACCATACCTTGTTCTAAAGGCAGTCTTGCTGATGTCTTCATCCTTTATTCTTACCTGGTGATATCTCGATCTGAGATCTATCTTCAAATATATTTTTGCACCTTTCAACTGATCAAAAAGATCGTCGATCCTCGGCAGAGGATACTTGTTCTTGACAGTTACTTTATTCAACTATATGAAATCAATGCACAACCTCAACGTCCTATCCTTCTTCTTCACGAACAGGACCGAGGCACCCCAAGGTGACATGCTTGGGCAAATGTACCCCTTCTTTAAAATCTCTTCAAGCTGCAATTGCAACTCCTTCAGCGCTGGCGTGCTCATTCTATACGAAGTTTTCAATACTGGAGCTGCTCCAAGCATCAAATTTATAGAGAAATTGATGTCTCTCTTCCGAGGTAGTCTGGGTACCTCCTGAAATACGTCTTCAAACTTTGTTAGTACCGCATGGTCTCCAATCTTTGAGACTTCATCTCTAGATGCTTCCTCCACATGGGCAGCAAACAATTGACAGCCTTTCCTGTAGCACTTTTTCAACTGCATTGCTAAGATTTCTCTAACAACCATAGCTCTGGGAATTCCTTGGACTGTTTCCTGATTCCCCTCCTCATCCAGGCATGTAAATTCCTTGTTACGACAGTCCAGGAGGGCATGGTGCTGGTCCAACCAGTCCATCCCAATTAGATAGCCATAAGAGCCTAACGGCAAAATGTTCAAATCGGCCTTCATGGTCAGTCCATTTATGTCTACAAGACAGAACTTGACTAACTCTGTGACTTTCCTCTTGGTTCCAGTAGCTAGCTGCACTAACCAAGACTTTTCATGTTTGCTTCTTATCAAATGCAAACTTTCTACCACTCTAGGGTCTATATAACTATGGCTAGCCCCTGAATCA